>JAQQSW010003613.1:0-14650 GCA_028646575.1 Pseudocheirus occidentalis | reverse complement strand
TATTTAAATTGGTTATCATACAAGTCTAGATACCAGCTGGACATCTTTCAGTCAACATATCCCATAACTCTTAAAATACGTGTCCTTCTTAAACAAAACCTTACACAGGACAGAGCAAGCCAATAGAGTCTAATCAGCCTCTCTGTATCTTATATAACATAAATCACTCACGCCTAACCAAGTAATACAGGAAATACACTGGAAGAATAACATATGGGGAAATGAGAATATTATTACAATTCATCTAGATATAGTTAAGTATCTGGAGGAGGAAGGGTGGGAACAAGAGATAGTATCATTGTTAAGAAAGACTTCTCTGATGACTCAGAACATGCAAAATGCAACTTAAGCTTAGGCAACACACGTTTTTATGAGTCAAGGGCAGGTAGGTTTTGAAAAATATGGGTACAAAGGAGTTGTATAGACATGAAATTTTCATACATTTAAAAAATTGGATTAGGAACTTAATAGGGACTGATATACAACAAATTTTGTTATAAAAACAAGCTGTGTAAAAAGAACATCAGATAAAAAAAAAACCAAAAACACAGTTAACTCTCAAATAGGTGGGAATTATTGTCTACAGTGAATTTTTAAACATGGATTGCCCTTTCCCTGTCTACCCAAGGAATTTATCTGTTCCTTCTCCCACTGCCCATCTGGTGGTATGTTCAAAGAAGGTCATTTAAGTTTTAAGAGTAGTTTAAATAAACATAAATGAGAAGAGAAATATGAATTTCATATATTTTATCCTGGTTTTCCATAATTAAGAAACTATCATACTCAAAAGTCAAATAAAGAAGGCTTTGTATTATTCACTATTATGGATTATCTATGCAGATCCCCTACACTGTAGAAACCTTGCATTGATACTGTTTTCAGTTATTTAAGCTACTAACCCAGACAAACTCAACGGATTGCTTTTTATATAGTAACTGATCTGAACACTATAACTTTAAACATAATGAAGTAATCCTCCTAGCAAGTATGAACAGGTCCTCCAAGCTTCTTGTGTGCTTAAAGATCTCATGCTTCATTTAAAGTGGAAGCTTCATTGAGGTCCCATGGTAAATAGACATTTATTAAGTACCTATTATGTGCTAGGTAGGCAGCTAGGTGACACAGTGGATTTGGATTCAGAAAGGCTCATCTTCCTGAGTTCAAATCTGGCCTCAGACACTTACCAGCTGTGTGACCCTGGAAAAGTCACTTAACCCTGTTTGCCTCAGTTTATTCATCTGTAAAATGAACTAGAGAAGGAAATGGCAATGTTCTCCAGTATCTTTGCCAAGAAAACCTCAAATGGGGTTATGGAGTGTTGGACACAACTGAAAAATGACTTACCAAGAACAACAAAAATGTGCTAGGCGCTGGGAATATGAGGAAAAGCATCTGCCAAATGGGATCATAAAGAGTTGGACACAAGTGAATGACTGAACACCAATTAGTTATTGCCCTAGTATCTCATTAGGAAGATATTTGATTTCTAAAAAGGTTGGAAACAAAAAGATGATATTCTTTCACAATATGAGTAATGCGGAAAGACATTTAATATGATTATACTTGTATATCCTATATCATATTGCATGCCATCTTGGGGTATTAATTAGGCAAGAGAGGAAATTTAGAACTCAAAATCTTATAAAAATGAATGTTGAGGCTGATTTAATATCAATGTATATGTACAGCCTATATCAAATTACACACCATCTTGGGGTGAGAGGTGGGGAGAGAAAGGGAGAAAATTTGGAACTCAAAATCTTGTGGAAGTGAATGTTGGAAACTAAAAACAAATAAATTTCATAATTTAAAAAAAGAATGAAAAAAATTTTTAAGTGAATGATGAGAACTAAAAAATAATTAATCTTCAAAAAAATAAGATGATGATATAACAACTGACTTTATAAAGTGTTTTAAGGCTTGTGAAACTCTTTATTGTAAATCCCCACCTAGTCCACACAACTGTGAAGCATCGTAGGTACTATTACCACTCCCATTTTACACATAGAGAAACTGAGTCTTGGAGCAGTTGTGATTTATCCAGAGTCTGAAATTCAACAAACATTTATTAACTGCATACTATATATGAAACAATGCTCTCAAAGAGCTTATGGTCTAATAGGGGAAGACAACATAAAAGGAAACTGAAACAGATCATATTTCTCCTGAAAAATCTCCAGTGGCTCCCTATTCCCTACTGTAAAAAGTTGGAATCCTTTTACCTCAAATACAAGGTTCTCCACATTATGCCACTCTTCTGGATCCTTATCTCCTGTTTCTCTATACCTCTCTCCAAAAACTTGCCTGGACTTCCCCCATCTTCACATCTTTTACTGCTTTCCGTTCCGGAAATGTCTTTCCCTTCTTCTTAACTGCTGAATTCTTCCCCATCTTTCAAAGCTCAACTGAATGCTATTTGCCTCCTCCATGACATCTTCCTAGATCCCCTCTGGCAATAACATCTTTCCCTTTCAGACCTCACAAAGAACTGCTTTGTTGTTGTTGTTGTTTGGCAGCTCTTTAACATACTTATATGATAACGAATATTACACGAATCTAAGTATTTCTGAGTTTAAATCACCCGCAGCCTAGCATAGTGCTTGCTCTGCATAAATACTGAATAGATACTTATTGAACAGATGATCCCTTCATTTGACTGAAGAGAAAACAAAGGCCCAGATTGCTCAGTGTCACTGAGCTAATTAGTGGACCCCGAGGTCTCCTAACTTCTATTAAGAGCTCTTTCTAAACATCCTAGGTTACTCCTCTTTTTGACCAGCATGCAAATTGTTGTGGTTGTTCAGTGGTTGTTCAGTCATGTAAAACTCTTCATGACTCCATTTGGGGTTTTCTTGGCAAAGATCCTGGAGAGATTTGCTATTTCCTTCTCCAGCTCATTTGACAGATGAGGTTAAGAACAAGGTTAAGTAACTTGCCCAAAGTCACATAGCTCTTAAGTGTCTGAGGTCAAATCTGAACTCAGAAAGATGAGTCTTCCTGACTTCAGGCCCAGCGCTCTGTCCACTGTGCCACTCAACTGCTCCAAAATTTGTTGCTCATACAAAAGCATATGGAAGTAATGTAGTATAAGAGAATGAAGGCCACACTTGAAGTCAGGAGACCTGGGTTCAGACACAGTCAATACTTTGTAACTAGGCAAATTCTTCCATTGTCTTTAATATTGGCAGAGCCCTTATTAGGACATATGGTAAGAAGGCCAGTTCAAAGTTTCACATTTTAGGGGATACAGAAGAGAGTATTGGGTAGGCCTGGATAAGTGGAGAAAGTATAATCCATGGAATCTGGCACTACCTAGACTTGGAATCTCATTTCTGATGCTGACTAACTTTGAGAACATGGAGAAGTCACTTAATTCTTTTATGACCTCAGTCTTCTTAACTACAAAATAGGGCTCATAAAAACCTATAGAGTTACCTCATAGTGCTGTTGTGAAGTTCTATGTAAAATACTTGGCAAATCTGCAATGACTGTATAGTTATGAGACACTGTTAAAATTCTATCACTCCTAACGAGTCTGGTGTTTCTCTGTCAGTTCTTTTGGTTAAGGAGTTTTTACACAGTGCTGACCACAGTGCCCCAGGCACCATGCTAAGCTTGGGTGATATAGAGAGGCAAAAAAACCAGTCCTAGATTTCATGGAGCTCAGAGGGAAGTCAACATGTAAACAACCATGACCAGCTAAGACAGTCACAGGATAAACTGGAGATGATCAGCAGAGGGAAGTCACTAGCATTAAGAGGGATGGGGAAGGATGGGACATAGGACTGGAAGGAGGCCAGAAAGCAGAGCCTTCCAGGCACAGGAAACAGGCAGTGAGAATGCCTGGGGTCTGAAGGTGGAGAGCAGGGAGGCCAATGTCAAAAAAATTATAACTTGTAGGGATCAGTAAACTCCAGAAGAGTGACCTGATGGGAAAAGATTGTACAAAACAGCATCACAACTACAGATTTAGTTTAGACTGTTGGGAATGTCCTAAAAGTGCTGCTTAGGCTGACAAATGGGTTATTAGGGGTAACTATTGCATCTTAAAAAAAACGAGCCCTATAATCAGGGCAGTGAGGTGGCACAGTGGACGGAGCACTGACCTTGAAGTCAGGAGGACCTGAATTCAAATCCAACCTCAGACACTTACCAGTTGTATGACCCTAGGCAAGTCACTTAACCCTGTTTGCCTCAGTTTCCTCATCTGTAGAATGAGCTGGAGAAGGAAATGGTAAACCATTCCATTATCTCTGCCAAGAAAATCCCAAATGGGGTCACAAAGAGTTGGACCTAACTGAAATGTCTGAACAACCACCACCACCACCATTTACTCCTTAGGCCTGGGAATATCCACCTGACTCACTAGAGTTTTTCTCACCTTGTGTTTCATGTAGCTGTACAGTCTCTCTTTCATTCCACAAGCAGAAACAACATTAGATAGAAAGCCAGCCTTGGAACTAGAAAGACCAGGCTTCATGTCCCACCTCTGACCCATGGTGGCTGTTTTCTTTGGACAAGGAATTTCCTTTAACATAAAATTACAGATTCGGTCCCTATCTCTAACCAAAAGTTTGAATTTATAAGGGCAGCATAACTTGGTTAGCTAGCCTTAGAGCCAGGAAAACCTGGCTTCAAGTTCTGCTTCGAAAACACATTAGAAAGAATTTAGATCATTAGACATAGAGTTTGAAAGGCCCGAGTTCAAATCCTGCCTCTGACACTTATTGGTTGTGTGACCCTGTCCAAATGCTTACGCTCTTAGAGCACCAGTTTCTTCATCTGTAAAATGAGAGAATTGGTCTTTACAGCATCCAAGTTCCCTTCCATGTCTAACTCTATGCTCCCATGATAAATAGCTATAATGAGGAATATGATATGGGGTTAACAACTAAAAAAAAAAAAACTGGGCTGTTCAAGGAGCAAGAATGAGAAGTAATAGATGGGCACCTGAGGAATGTAGTGCTATCTATAACTCACTAAAAGAATCAGAACATTTCTGGAACGCTGGCTGGACACTCTCTGAGGGACTGATGGAAGGACCTAGAGAAGAGGCACACAGGATTAGTCTAAGGCAGCGGTTCCCAAACTTTCAGTTTAAAGGTCACTTTATTCTCTTAAGAAATTATTTTTTTAAAAAGAGAAAGAAAGAAATTATTGAGGACTGCCAAAAAGCTCTTTTTAAAAGTGGGTTATATCTATCAATATTTGCTGTATTAGAAATTAAAACTGACCATTTTAAAATTATTAAATCATGTAAAAATACCAATAATAAACTTGTTTAATTTTAAAAACTATATTTTCTAAAACAAACAAAATGAGTGAGAAGAGTAGCTTTATTTTACATATTTTTGCCAATATCTTTAATGTTTAACTTAACAGAAGATGTGGATTCTCAGAGCTACTTCTGCATTCCATCTATTGTGATGTATTGTTTTGGTTTGTATGAAGATAATCTGGCCTCACACAAATATGCACTTGGAAAAGGGGGAACTATTGTAATAGGTAAATAATGTCTTAGTATTACTACAAAAACAGTTCTCACCTTATTAACCCCCTGAAAGGATCTTGGGGACCCTCACACTTTGAGAACCACAGGACTAAGGCATGGAGTACTCACACTGACAAAAACCACATATCTAGATCTGCATGAACATGTGTGTGTGCATGTGTAAGTACATAAATCAGTAGAGACAGACTTTTGGTCATTCCCTGTCCTTTCTCCTCCCCTAAAACCATCCCTATCCCCTCGTTTTTCTTTTAGAACTGGAGAAAATGTGGAAAATAATTAACTATATTAATTTCAATAATTAACTCTCACCTCAGTCTCCAAGATCTCATTTGTTTCTATCAAGCAATAATTTCTCATTAATTTTATTGAACAGTTTTAACATCTGATGACTAACTACTCCCAATGGCTCTGGAAATATCAGGTTTTTTTATTCTAAGGCCAAAATATAAATTAATAACTTAGAATTAACCGACCATAATATGCCCTGGAACTTTTCTGAAGAGTCAATATCAAAGTAGACAAACTGGAAAAGTTGATATAAATTTATCTGGAGTGCCACTTCTTCAAAGATGCCACCACTGATCCTGTCAGTCATTAATTCTCAACCCCTGGCAAAAGACATTTTCTTGGCTTATATTTTGTATTGCCTTGCACATGTATATAGCATTTATTGAAGTGAATGAAAACTCATTGAGAGCACGGTCTGGGAAGCCTCAGTGAATAGTACGTACTTTACAAATACCTGTTGATTTAAACTGAGACAATATGTTAAATATGTGTCAGATATTAATCCATATACTAACTCTAGCATGATAGTATCTCAGAAAACAGAGACTGTCAGAACTCGTTAGGGTCAGAGAATGCTGAGAGACAAGAAGGGAAGGCATTATTCTCCATACCTCTGGACTAGAACTTAATCACACTAATAGTGGCTAAAAATAAAATAAAACAAAAAAATTAGTAAAAATGAACAAGCAAAGGAGAAACAATCCAATCACATATAGTTACTATGGGGATAGAGAATATCGGGGTTCATATTCAAAGGAAGATAATGGAGCTAAAAATGCCACTCTTTTTTCAATGAGAAACATCAAAAGTACAAAAAGATTTCTTAGAAGAACTTAAAAAGGACTTTAAAAAATCAAATAAGAGAAACTGAGGGAAAATTGGAAAAAAAACGAGCAATACAAGAAAATTATGAAAAGAAAGTTAACCAATTTGAAATAGAGAACCAAAAACTTAAGGAAGAAAATAATTCCTTGAAAACTAGAATTGGGCAAAGGGAAGCTAATGATGTTCTAAGACACAAAGAAATAACAAAACAAAATCAAAAGAATGAAAAAATAGAAGAGAATGTGAAACATCTCATCAGAAAAACAACTGATATGGAGAACAGATTGAGGAGAAATAATAGAAAGTAGTCAGGCTGTCTGCAAATTGTGATTTTAAAAAATCTCAATACAAAGTTGCAAGAAATTATCAGGGAAAATTTTCCTTAAGTTCTAGGACAAGCGGGCAAAAAAATCCATTAATCACCTCCTAAAAGAGATCCCAGGTGGAAAACTTACAGTAATATCATATGCAAGTTTTTAAACTCCTAGGTTAAGGAGAAAATATTGGAAAAAAGAAGAAAAAAAATTGAATATGTGGAGCTACAATAAAGATCACCCAAGACCTAGCAGATACTATGTTGAAGGACCATAGGGCTTGTAATACTATATTGCATAAGGCAAAAGCAAAAAAAAACGCATAAAAGCAAAATATGTCCAAGGATAACTTGCCCAGCAAAGTTAAGTATAATTCCAAATGGGGAAAAAAAAATAGACATTTAACAAACTGAAAATTTTTCATGTATTTGTGGAAAAAACCAGCAGAACTTAAGGGAAATTTCAACATGTAACATCCAGTAGAAATATAAGGTAAACATTACAGACCAAATATAATAGATTCAATAAGGTCAAATTGTTTACTTCTTATACATATATATATGTATATGTATATATATATACACACATATGACAATATTATCAGATCTTTTATGATTGTTATTTTTATTTGGTCATTTTAAAAGAAAGACTTGAGTTGAACTAACTATGACAGGGTGATTCTTCAAAAAACTGTAGGGAGAGATAAAAAGGAGTAATTCTCTCATACAAATTAGGCAAGAAAGGAAAAATTGACATGGAAGAAGGCAGGTAGTGCTGAAACCTTTGATAGGAAATGAGTTAAAGAGGGAACAACACACACACACACACATATATATGGGTATATATATGTGTGTGTATGTGTAATTATATTATAATATTATATATTATAAATATATGATATATGATATTTATATATATATATATATATAATATTCTAAATTCAGAAAGAAATAAGAGAACAAAAAGATAGGGTGGTAGGCAGAGAATAAGGGAGGGATTCTTAGGATAAGGAACAAGAGGGCAAGGTAGCAGGTAGAAGTAAAGCAGAGAAGTCAGGAGAATTAGGAATAGAGTGAGAAGGATAGTGAGGAAAAATAGGAAGGAGGAAAATATACAAGAAGTAATTATGCTTAGAACATGAATGGGATGAATTTACCCATAAAATGGAAACTAATAGCAATTAAAAATTGAATTCAATAATATCTTGCTTTCAGGAAATGCTATAAAAATGAGAAAGACACACAAAGGTCAAGGAATAGAATTTATTACATAAAAAAACGGGTAGTAAATCATGATTTCAGACAAAGTTAAAATAGATTTAATCAAAAGAGAATAATAGGGAAACTATATTACATGTCAGCCATATTATTCAATATTATTTCAGACCAGTGGTTCTTAACCTTCCTAATGCCACAACCCTTTAATTCTCATATGTGGGCATATCTACATGTGGGGAGACCTGCCTGGAGAAGGATAGAGAAGCGGAGTCTTGGTTCCTAAGACTACTGGAAATATGTGTTTTTCAATGGTCTTAGGTGACCCCTGTGACCCCTGTGAAAGGGTCATTCAACCTCCAAAGGGGTTGCAACCCACAGGTTGAGAACAATTGTTTTAGACCATTTAAAATAACTAGACAGTATAAAATACCTGAGACTATACCTGGAAAACAGACACAGGAATGATATAAATGTAAACAGAAATTTCTTTATATAAGTAAAGTTAGATCTAAATAATTTAAGTAATATTTACATGGTTAGGTAAAGCCAACAAATTTTTTAAAATGACAGTTTTCCCTAACTAATCTACTTGTGTAATGCCATCTCAATTAAATTACTCAAATATTATCTTACTGAGTTAGAAAAAACAATAACAAAGTTCATTTAGAAGAACAAAAAGTCAGGAACTTTAAAGAAACTAGGGGGAAAAGATGTAAAGGAAACATATTCAATAATATCAGACCTTAAGCAATATCATAAGGTGAGAGCATTGTTGAAGGGTAAAGTGAATAATTTTGATTATTTTAAATTAAATTTTTCTTGTATAAATGAAACCTATGCATCCAAGAGTAGAAGAAATGCAAAAAATTGAGGGGGAAACTTTCATAGACAATCTCACACAGAATGTGATTAGGTTGGAATATTGCTGTAGTGTAGGAAATTAGGTGGTTGATTTAGAAAGAAATGGAAAGACTTGGACTTATGAAAGAAGATACTATCCACTTTCAGAGAAACAGATGATAGGAGGAAATAAACATAGTACAGTCTTACTCATATGTGTATGAGTGTATATATTTGTATGTTTACACGTATGTATATATGTTATATGTGTGTACGTATATAACATATATATGTATGTATCAGCATTTAATTGTGCCTTCTTTAAGGGGTGGGGAAGTGAGAGGATAAAAATAAAGTAAAAAGTACGCAGCAGAGAACAAAAGAAAACCTACAAGGAAAGAAAATCTAGGTAGATGTGAAAATAATATATAGTATTTATTTTATAGGTTTCCTTGAAATAGAAATTTATTGGGGCATTTACATGGCGCAGTGAATAGGGAACTAGCCCTGGAGTCAGGAGGCCTTGAGTTCAAATCCCTCCTCAGACACTTAACACTTACTAACCATGTAACCTTGGGCAAGTTATTTAACCCCAACTGATCTGCTTTTCCCCCAGAAAAAATGAAAGAAAGAAAAGAAATGGAGATTTATTGCTTCCTGTCAAACCTCTCATATTTTGCTGTCTACATCACAATTTTCTGCTTATTTTGTAGCTGTTTAAAATAAATTTTAAAATTAAAAAAGTGCCTATTATTATTAATATTATTAAGTGTCAGGTACTGTGCTAAGCCCCAAGGAGACAAAAAGAAGCAAAGGATAGTTCCAACCCTCAAAGAGCTTACAATCTAATGGGGAGGAGAGACAACATACAAAAAAAAAATCTAAAGAACAAAGGAAGATAAAGAAGAAATAATTAAGAAAGGGAAGGCACTGAAATTAAGAGGGGTTGGGAAAGGCTTCCTGTAGATGGAATTTTAGTTGGCACTTGAAGGACACCATGCCCAGGGAAGTCTTTCCTTGAGCAGACATGGGGGACAGCCAGAGACAGTGCTTGGAGCTTAGACACTGAGTATCTTGTTCAGGTAACAGGCATGAGGGTAGGTTCACTGGATGAAAGAGTGTGTGTTGGAGACTAAGGTATGTAAGAAGAGCCGAACAGTAGGAGGAGGCTAGGTTATGGAAGGTTTTGAATGCTAAAAAGAACCTTTTGTATTTACTCCTGGAGGCAACAGGATGCTACTGGAGTTAATTATTAGCCTGTTTCAGATCCATCTGCTGTCATTTAGCCCATATCTTTATCTTGTCCACAAGGATAACTTGAAAGATTTTGTCAAAGAAATTGCTGAAATCTAAGAATGTCTATGGCATCCCCTAATCAACCAATCCAATTATTCTGCCATAAAAAGAAATTAATTTAATCTGCATTGACCTGTTTGGCATGCCAGCTTTTAGTGATCACTGATTCCCTTTCAAAGTTCTCACAAACCATCCTTTCAATAATACGTTCTAAAAATTTCTAAAGAATAAAAGTCCTGCTCACTAATTTATACTTAGCAGATTTCACTTTCTTCCTTTTTTTGAAAATTAAGACATTATTTCCCCTTCTCCAGTTCTATGAAACTTCTATTCTCCCAGAGCTTTCAAATATCATAAATCATAGACTTTGATCTAAACGGACCTTGGAAGTCCTGTAATCCAATTGCTGCCTTGAAGAAATTGATGTCTGAAGAGGTTAACAAATATTTCACCAATTCTATCTGCTAGTACTTTCAGTACTCTAGGACACGGTTCATCCATGCCTGGTGACTTAAACTATTTTAATGTGGGCAGCAAAATGTCTTTGACCGTTTCTTTGTTTATCTTGTCTTTCCAGTTCAAGGGGAAGCTCGGGGTGTGGTAGAGATGTTGCCCAACTCTTCCAGGAGGCTGAAGACTGAGCTGGATGCAGTCACTTGTCTGGCATCACAAAAGCAATAAGTAGATGACGGGCTGGGATTTGAACCCAGGCTCTGTAACTAGAAATCGATTCCTCTATTCACTACACCATACTGAGTAGCTAGTCCATCCTTTTTAGGACTGTCTGTTATCATCCTGTTTAGAAGGATAGCAGGGCTCTTCTATCCTGATCTCATCCCGAATAGAAGGGAGAAAGGTAGTGTAAAATATAGCCAGAATTTTATAGGCTATAACTTGTTCTGATGATTTTAAAAAATGAAATTCATATATTTTAAAAACTTGAGCTACTTTACTTTGGGCTCTCCCTAAAGTAAATAGCAAGATACATTGGTTTGCATTTTCTTTTCTCTACTTTTACCACCACACATTGCCCATAAGGTGGCATCTGAAAAAAAAGTGTTAGGTTAATGCATTAAAAAGGATGATTATATTTGAATTTAACAGTTTTGCTTGGGCTAATAGTCTACATTAGTTTGAAACTTTCCCCAAGTTCTTACTTGACAGAAAGGGGTAGGAAGTGAGTAGAAAAGGTAGAAAAAGCTACTCACTTATCTATAAATCAGAATACCTTGATTCTAATTTGGTTCCTCACTAAATTAGCTTTAGACATCAAAAATCTTTTCTATACTTCAGTTTTCCTACCAAAAAAAAACTGTAGTTGTATCAGAGAGTGTCAAAGATCTTTTCCCCTGATCTAAATTAGTATGATGCTAAGAATGTCTGAGGATGGATCAGTGTTCTCACTGATGTGGGTCGTCCCTCCAACAGTGCATATGCACATCACAATCCATCCATGACTTTTCATTCTTTGCAATTATTGTCCGTACATCTTTCATTCATCCATCCTTCCATCCTCTGGACAGGAAGGACCAAACATGCTATGGGTCCTTTGTAACAGTGGTCACTTAACATTACCTGGGTAATGCTACTATTTTAGGTGAACTCTCCATCTATTACTATATAATCAGTCACTCTCCTTCCTGATGTTTCTTATGCTGTTTCTGCAGGTTGAGTTTATTATTGATAATAAGCTATAGTCTTACGTTCCCTCTTGTACTATGGGTAATCCATAACTTTAACTCTTCTGAGATCTGTTGTATTTCATGATTTACATCCATGTTGTATCACTGGAAAAATAATTAAATTAAAAATATTGGTGAATAGAGCACTGCCCTGGAGTCAAGAGGACCTGAGTTCAAATTCAGCCTCAGACACCTGGGCAAGTCACTTGACCGCAATTGCTCTGCCTTCCCCCTCCAAAGAGCAAAAAACCTCCATAATATTGGTGATCCCAGATTTCCAGAAGCTGTATAAGCAGAGTACAAGTTCTTGGACCTTCTGTACCATGGTTGGAAAGACTGTGGTCTTGATACCAGGCCAGCTTTCCAAGGACCAACCTAACTATACATAGAAAGACTCATCTCGGGGGCAGAGCCAAGACAGCAGCATAGAAGCAGCAAGGTTTTGCAGCTCCCACATAGCCACCTCAAATACCCATAAAATATGACTCTAAACAAATTTTAGAGCTCCAAAACTCACAAAAATACAGAAAACACATCTCTTGCTGAAGGCAGCTCGGCAGGTAGGGCTCATCACAGGAGGCTGGGAGCCAAAACCAGCCCAGCCTGAAACCGCGTCCTGGCCCCAGGGTGGTCAGGAGGAGCTGCAGCTGGAGCCTCCAGGAGAGTGGATCAGTAGCAGCTGTGGCAGTTTCCAGAACCATCAAGCCAGGAGAAATAACAACTAAGTGAAAGTTCAGTGGAATTCAGCTAAATTTGAGGGAGAAAAGCAGTCCGGCCAAACTGCCCCCAGGGCAAGGAAGCAGCGGAAGTGGCAGAAGTGGCAGCTGCCTCCACCTAGCTGCTTCAGAGCTCCTGGGCTGCAGACTGCAGGGGGGGCCAAGCAATCATTCATAGGCCAAGTGCTCTTGTACTGAGCGGCCTGGATCCAGATCATGGTCTTGGGTGGTGGTCCTGGTATGTGTTTTCAGTGAGCCAAAGCTGGTGGGGGCTGCAGCAGCCCCCTAATCATTCCAGCACTTGTGAAAACCCTAGCGATTTGGGACAGAGCTTTCCCCCCTGGAAGCAGAGTTCCACAGAGCTAAAAAATCAAGCAATTAATTGACTGGCCAACATGAGTAGGAAAACGAAGCAAAATAAGAACAGCAATCAAACTCTAGAATCCTTTTTGGGGGACAAAGAGGATCAAAGCATGGAACCGGAGGAAGACAACACAGTCAGAATTCCTGCACCAAAAACTTCCAAGAAACATGAAGATTGCCTACAAGCCATAGATCAGCTTAAAAAGGACTTTGAAAACCAAATAAGAGAAGTAGAGGAAAAATTGGGAAGAGAAATGAGAATGATGCAAGAAAATCATGAAAAGAGAGTCAACAACCTAACTGAAGAAATTAATACCTTAAAAAACAGATTGACTCAAATGGCAAAAGAGGCCCAAAAAGCCAATGAGGAGAAGAATGCCTCAAAAAGTCAAATTTGCCAGATGGAAAAAGAACCTCAAAAGCACACTGAAGAGAATAATTCCTTCAGAATTAGAGCGGAGCAAATGGAAGCAAATGACTTTATGAGAAATCAAGATATTATTAAACAGATTCAAACAAATGAAAAAATAGAAAGCAATGTGAAATATCTCCTTGAAAAAACCACTGACCTGGAAAATAGATCCAGGAGAGACAATTTAAAAATTATTGGACTACCTGAAAGCCATGATCAAAAAAAGAACTTAGAAAGCATCCTTCAAGAAATTCTCAAGGAAAATTCCCTGATATTTTAGAACCAAAGGGCAAAATAGAACTTGAACCAATAGAACCAATTACCTCTTGAAAAAGATCCCCAAAAGAAAACTCCTAGAAATGTTATAGCCAGGTTTTGGAGTCCCCAGATCAAGGAGAAAGTATTACAGGCTGCCAAGAGGAAGCAATTTGACTACTGTGGAAACACAATTAGGATAACCCAGAATCTGGCAGCTTCTACACTGAGGGATGTAAGGGACTGGAATATGATATACCAGAGATCAAGGGAGCTAGGATTAAAACTAAGAATTACCTACCCAGCAAAACTGAGTATATTGTTCCAGGGGAAAATATGGTCATTCAGTGAGGTGGAGGACTTTCAAGCATTCTTGCTGAAAAAAATCAGAACTGAACAGAAGAAACATGAGAAGGTAAACATGGGAAAGAAATCATAAGGAACTTATCAAAGTTGAACTATTTACATGCCAGCATGGAAAAACGATAATAGTAACTTATGAAACTTTTCTCAGTATGAGGATAGGTGAAGGGAATACAAATGTATATATACGTATACGTACACATATGTCTATATAGGAGGGTATATATGTGTATGAATACATATCTGAGCATGTGTGTATATGTGTACATAGAGGGTATAGGATCAATTGAATAGGAAGGCATTATACTTTAAAAGGTGAAATTCTTTTTTTTTTGGATCCAGTTGCATTTAATACTTATTGTTTTTTTTTTAATTTTAATTTATTTTCTTGGTTACATTATTCATTTCCACAAGGTTTTGAGTTACAAATTTTCTCCCCTTTTTGCCCCTAGCCCCAGTCCAGAATATTGATCCCACTGTAAGGCCCCTCCCACAATCTGTTCCCTTTTATGCCCTCCTCCAACGCCCCTCTAGCTTTCTAGCAAGGCAGGGAGGGGCTCCCTGCCC
>JAQQSW010003612.1:0-14650 GCA_028646575.1 Pseudocheirus occidentalis | reverse complement strand
TTGGTTTTCAAAGTCCTTTTTCACTTGATGTATAGCTTCTAGGCATTCTTCCAGTGTCTAGGAAACATTTGGTGAGGGAGTTCTGACTGAGTTGTCTTCCTCCCGCTCCATGCTTAGGTCTTTTTTGTCTACAAAAAAGGATTCTAGAGTTTTACTGCTGTTCCTATCTTGCTTCCTTTTTCTCATGTTGGCCAGTCTATTAATTGCTTGGTTTTTTTATCTGTTGAACTCTGCTTCCTGGAGGGGGAAAGCTCTGTCCCAAATCGCTGGGGCCCTCACAGCTGCCCGAGCTATTAGTGGGATGCTGCAACCCCTCCCCCAGCTTTGGCTCACTGAAAGGGCACCCCAGGAGCACCACTGAAGACCATGATCCAGATCCAGGCCGCTCAACGCAAGAGCCCTTGGCTCTGATGGATCGGCTAAGCCCCCCTGCTATCTGCAGGCCGAAGGCTCTGAAGCAGCCCAGTGGAGGCTGCTGCTGCTCCATTCCTGCTGCTACAGCCACCTCCCACTGCCTCCTTGCCCTGGGAGCAGTTTGGCCAGACCAGCTCTTCTCCTCCCGAGTTAGCAAAATCCACTGACCTTTCTCTTAGCCTTTTTTTCTTCTGGCCTGATAAAAGTGGTAACTGTGCCTCCAGTGCAGTGGATCTGCTGTCCTATAGACGTGGCTCCTCGCCTGATGCGCTGGGGCCTGACCCAGCCGGGGTTTCAGGGGGCTCCCAGACTGCTGGGAAGAGCCCCACCTGCTGAGCTGCCTGTAGCAACGATGCATTTTCTGTCTTTTGGAGAGTTTTGGAGCTTGAAAATCTGTTTAGAGTCCCATTTTATGAGATTTTTAGCGTGTTTGTGTGGGAGCTGCGGTGCTTTGCTGCTTCTACGCTGCCATCTTGGCTCCGCCCCTCTCCTCACATGTTTTTGATTAGTCATTTTAGTCGTTCAGGCTCTTTGTGCCCCCATTGGGGCTTTCCTTAGCGATAACGCTGGAGGGGGGTTTCCTTGCCACTTCCTTGTACAGCTCACCTTACAGATGAGGAAACTGAGGCAGACAGGGTGAAGTGACTTGCCCAAGTCATCCAGCTAGGAAGTGTCTGATGCAGGATTTGAACTCGGGTCTTCCCGATGACAGGCCCAGCTCTATGCACTCTGGTACCCCCTAGCTCATAAGCTTCATGAAGGAACCATCTGGTCTTTGGGCCCCAGCACCAAGCACTGTGCATGGCACACAACAGGTGCTTGATAAATGATTGTTCGTTGGTTGATGGAGGGAAAGACTCAGTCTTAGGTCCCTACTTTCCCTTTGTATCTGTCTCATTTTCTCCTGACAGCTTTTTTCCAAGACTGGGTCCTTATCTCAATGTTTCTAGTCGCTCGTCTACCACTAAACCTGGTGACTCTTATAGCCAAAGACTGCTGAAAGCTTCCCTAATAGCGCAGTTCTTCTCTAGCCCTAAAAACTGCTAGACTGTATCAGCAATGCAGCATTCACAATGCCTACAGTAACTATAAATAGGCTGATATGGTTATTAATCACAAAATGTAACAGGCTCTCTGTGTGGGGAATATAGCTAGAACATTTATTCAAATACCAGAAAACTGAGTCCCCAAACCAGAAAGTCAAAGCCATCACAGTCATTATGGAGTTGGCACATGTAGTTAATGTGGTTAATACCCACATTCTCAAGCTGTCAGAACAGGACCACAGGCAAAGATCCTCCTCTCCTCACTCACAGCAGCTGCTCCGCGTCCAGGCAGCTTGCTCCCAGCAGCTCTGGCCCCCTGCAGTTCCCTTCACTGGCAATCCTCAGCGGGAGTCCTTAGCAGAAATTCTGGCTGGCTCAAAAAAAAAGGAGTTGGTGCCTCAGCCTCAGCTGCTGCTTCCAGTCACCAGCTGACTGTAGCTTGGCTCCGGCTTCCTCTTGCCCCACCCCGTCCTGCTATGTCAGCAAGTTCAAGGGGCAATGAAGATCTTCAAATCCTATAACCACGGCATAGACACAAGGTGGAACTATCACTTCCTTAACCTCTTACCACGATGTTGCGGCCATTGAGGTACCTCTTCTGATGAGGATTTCTTTTCTCCAGTGTCCCAAGGAAGCCGTTTCCCTTAAACCTTCTTTCAGGTCACTGTTCCAGCCGCTAATCACAGTACCAGCTCTTAAGTGTTACGCCAGCTCTCAACTGACACGCGAGACTGTGGAAGTGTGAAAAATTGTGGTCCAGGCAAGATCAGTCAGTGCAATCAATCTGTTTACTAATACCATAAGCAAGGTTTTTTATAGAGTAATGAAACAAGGAAGGTAATTATAGGTGACTAACTTTTACAATACTGCATTATTGAGTTTCAAGATGCCAGGCGGTGACGTCAATTAGGCCTTGAAGATAACCACGTTGTTGGTTCCAATACCTAAAGAATAGTACCAAAAAATGTATATTTATACAAAAAAGGCAGCTAACGTCTTCTGGCTAGAATCCCGGAACAGGACACAGCCCTGGATCTCAGATATCAGGCAGGCTCTGATTCACAGCTGCATGAACGGGTAAACCTGTGCTGGCCGTATGGAATGACCACAGTGGCAGCAACACAGTGAATACCCAGAACTAACGATCAAGCCTGATTCCTGGATCAGGTGATTCAGCTCCTTCAGGTTTTTTTTTTTAGTCCTGTTTCTTTACAAAAGAATTTCTTCAGAGGTCGGCTCGTTGTGATGGGGGAAGAGAGCTTGTTTTACTGGTGTCCATTCATGAGTAATTCTGGGGAAAGGTAGTTTGTCTTACTGGGGCCCCTCATGAGTCATTGCTGGGCCCAGTGTCCTTGGGCTGGGGAGAAAACTGTCAGGAAGAGTGTTTGGAGACCAGAGAGAAATGTGACCCTGGAACTGGGCTCCAAACACATGCCTCCATCACTGCGATGTTTAAAATCCTTTGTAACCTGTTTCCAATCTTTATTATGATTCACCTCTCTCTCTGCATACTGTGGTCCAGCAAAAGTGGCATTTTTGCTGTTCTCATCCATAAGCCTCCATCTCCCACCTCCATGCCATTTCGCATCCTGCCCCCGCTGCCTGGAACACCCTTCCTCCTCAGTTCTGCTGCTCAGAAATCCCTTGTTTCCTGAAAGACCCAGTTCAAGTGCTACCATCCATAGGAAGCCTTTCACTGCCCAGATCAGCTCATTTTCCACACAACTCCCTATGGTCAGCTTGGCCACCTTGGCCAGACCGTGAGCGTCTCAAGGGCAGGGTGAACGTCATCTCATCCTTGCATCCGCAGGACCCAGCTCATTGCCTGCCACCCATCACAGCTGCTTCATGAGCCCTTGCTCATGGATGGGCCCTATTCCTTCTCTGACCCCCTTATTTTCCCCAAATATAAGAAAAAAGCCCTTTTGTGGCTTTCACTTTCCTTAAAAGTCTGCTTTTTCTTAGCATTAGCAGTTGTGCCACTGTTCTTTTAAAAATATTTTTCAATGCTTTTCTTATATCACTGTAACTCCCCAGTCCAATGAATTAGAGACTGGAAGTTGGGAAAAATGGGTAAGATTCAGTAGCTTGCTTCCAAGTCAAGATTTAATATGAACACATATTAAAGACCTGGGAGCACTTCTGCTTCCAAAACTACGAGCCAGGCCCACCTTGACCAATGAGCCAAAACGAATGAGGGGAATCAGGGGGAAGCCAGGTTTCAGTGATTGCTACAAGATGGAAGGAGTGAGAGGAAAGGAGTTTGGATGAATGGACATTCACTGCCTATGGAAGAGGCATTCCAGAGGGCACAGGTCAAGTGGATGGCATTTAGTGAGGACTTTTGGGTGGCAGAACTGGGGGGGGGGGAATCCAATTATCGAGTCAAAGGAAAATAACATTTCTTAGCTCTCGCTGGACACGGCCCCAATCTCAGCTCATCTGATTCTCTACAGCCTGACCAGCATTTCTTTGTTCATTTTTAACTGACTGATAATTAAATGGCTATTTTCATTTGGATCTTGATTGCTGCTAGAATTTTGTAATAGCTTTTCGATGATTTATTGACAATTTGTCTTCCTTCTTTTGGAAACTGCCTTTTCACATTTCGTGACCATTTCGCATTTCAGGAAGAGGATCTTGCTGCTACTTACTTGTACATTATGTATGTCTGATTTTTAACAGAAATATTTCCAGGACAAATTATTTCCCAATCAGCTTCTTTCCTTTGCTTTTGTTGGATAGGATTTGTTTGTTTTTTTAAATAGAAAACTTACCTCCTTCTGTTTTGTTTCCTGTAGTTCCATCTATTTAGTGAATGAACTAAAAATTCTCTGTGTTCCAAAACTGTGATATTCAATGCCATCCCTTTTCTTTTAAATTTGTAAATATTTCTTTAATTACATTTTCCTTGCTTAAGAATCATCAGGAAAAGATGAACATTTCAATAGACAAAAAAGAGAAAAGAGGATTACATATGAAACTGAGCTTTAATGGTTTGTAGCTTGGTTTTTTAAAGTGTATAATTAAATTTAACATGGCAAATAGTACCGGTTCTGCCTTGATTGTCTGAGCCATTCAGTCAGTAAGCATTTATTAAGCACTTGAATATATGTCCCCATACTAAGAGCTGGTGATACAAAAAGAGTCAAAAGGCCATCCCTGGTCTCAGGAAGCTCGAGTTCTAAGGGGGAAGCAGCGAGCAAAGAAATCTATGCCAACAATGTGCATCCCAGAAAACAGGGAACAGCTGGCAGAAGGGGCACTGAGCTGAAGGAGTCCGCAAATGCAGCTGTAGAAGACAGACTGTGGAAGGAAGCCAGGGAAACCAGCTGGCAGAGTTAAGAAGGGAGGAGGTTCCAGCCATACACAAATCAAATCATCAAAGAGACACCTTAGAGAACTTGTAGCCTGTTAAATCTTACCTCCTGGTGTTTTAATGATGTCCCAAATAAATATTTTGGTTTTGTCTTTGAGGAAGAGAGTTTATTATATTTTGCAATCTACCCTGGAAATACAAATGCATTTTCATAGTGGTTGCTATGGGTATTGCACTGACATTACCTTTGACCAGGAGAATGAGATCACAAAACAAAAAACCTCTGTTTGGAGACAGGAAGGCTCTAGAGAAAGAAATTAGTATCTCAGAATGGGAGGATTTGTCTTATTCCTTCCTGTGAAGAGAATGGGCTAAAAGCACAGGACTTTGTGAAAACAGGGAACTGAGGGCTACAGAAGGGAGAACCTATAGATTTAGAAAGATGTTAGCAAGGACTACCAGTAGAACTTAGAAAAGAAATGGCAGGGCTATGGAGAAAAGAACTGGCATAGTTAACAGTGATCATATTAGATTGAGACAAATTGCTAGAGGAAAAAGTTCAGGTGGGAAAGGAGTTAGCTGATTGGAATGAGAAGCTTTCTATCGTACAATGTCAAAACTTTCCTTTAGAATAGGAAGCTAGAAAGTATCAGGTAGTAGCAGAAAAGACAGCTGGGAGTTTAGCTCAGGAAAAGAAAAGTTAACTAGAAGAAGGCTCTACCTTCCTTTACCTACCTACCTACCTACCTACCTTTACCTGGTAGTCTCTCGTCCTAGATCAGATTAAAAGAGAGTGCTGTAGATATAAGAGGGAATTTAAATTAACCTCCCAATATGACTAAAGGGAGAAAGCATAATAAATCTATCAAGGACCCCACAGCCCTGAGGCACCTTGAAGCCCACACATTTTTTAGACAAGCTGATGAACCTCTCCATTCAAACTCCTAAATCCACAATCAAGACTCTGCAGTTGTGAGGACAGGAGAAAAATCTCTGCACTTAATAAGTCCAATTTTTATTAATAGTTTTTACAAATAATGATTTGGAAATACAACTAATGTCATGATGTCATTGTGTTGTTGTGGTCTTTTTAAATCGCAGAAAATACTCTTACTATATAGTGACTGTTGAGGGATCATTTGTAAGCCAGACATAGTGTTACATAAAGTAAATTTTTCATCTGAATTCTGTTGAAACTAAAAGATAGAGGAGAGAAATTATGTGAAAACGATTATGTCACATCTCTTACTGTTTATATCTGCCACATTTACACCTCTACCTGAAGTTAGAGAGGAGGTTACAACTAAAACAATCTGATTACCAGTTATTGTAACTTGTAAGATTGTTCATTTATTTTGTTTTAATGATAAAAACTTAAAATTGTTAATTGACCAATGTATGTAGAAAGGAGGAGAGTGGGTGAAAACTTTATTTCAAATTAATTCTACCCGTTTGAAACATTCTCACTCCATGTGTGAGTTAGCAACGCAGGGGCAGAACCATTAGCTCAGCCCTTCCCCCAGTCTCTCCTGCTTAGAATCCATATCCATTTTACTTATGGTGTAAAACTGCCAAGAGCCCATGGAAACTATCTCTAGAGGTTCGGTCATTCAGCCTAAGAAAGGAACTTGTTTTAATTATAACTTGCTAAGAAGTTGCAAATATTAAAGATTTTTAACAATTGGCTTTCATACCAGGACAATTTTAAATTTGAGAAAGAAAAATGTAGTAGGAGAAACCTAGTAAATCTTTATTGTTTATTACAGCTCCATGGGAATAAAAGATGTCATTGTAATTGGCTGTGAGCCGTAATTTGGTGAAAGAAATTTTTTTCACCTTAAGATTCTAACATCAATAGCTTTTAAAGTACTGTGATCATATTCATTTGCTAAACCTTTTCTGGCTAAAATACTTTTTAATATCTAAAGATAAAATTTAAAACTAGAAATATAGCCTCCTACATTGATTCTAATAATTATAAAGTTATTATTACTCACTTTACTTTTCCTTATAATACAAAGCTTTTAGCTATGATTTTTTTCTTTTCCTTTAATATTGAGTCAGGTAGCAAATATTCAGTGTACCTATGCCACCATATTTGATACTGTTAAACACACTCAGAATACAGATCTTTTTAACCTTTTTCAGAAATTACAAGCTCTTCTAAGATAGAGGATGCTACCTATATTGAAGTTTCTTCTTCACTTCCTAGGCCTCTTTATCTGACTATTAATCAGAAGTCCAAGTTTTTCTAACTTTTTGCCCCAAATATTCATAGAGCTGCATGATCTTACTCTTATTCTTATGAAAGTGCATATACTGTATGTAAACAATCCCATGTTACTGGGGAACAAGCCAGAAAGCTCGTTCAGAACCGCCCTCCGTGTGTTATCTGCATCACTCTTCTAGCTTCCCTTTAGACAGGGGAGACAGTAAAACATGGAATTAACCAGATGTTAGTCTTTTGCTTCTATGGATGTTCTAAAACTTGTTTCAATATTTCTGTTATCACTTTCTAATAAAATTAGTTACAGGGGTAACCCTTATATTAAAAGCTATATCAGAAAATATCCAGAATTGTCATCGCTCTGGAACTGATCCAGGAATATTGCCAACATCATAGTATCAGTATTGTTAAAGTTCTCTCCTTTTTAATTTGATGTCTATATTTTTACATGTCTTACCAGGACTGATCATTGTATTATTTCTTTGAAATTATTATTAACGCAGATGTATGAACATAGTATTTCTTCAGTATTTTAGTTACCATTGCTACATTTTTCAGCTGTATCTTTACAATCCACAATTCATAACTGTCCAATATGCTGTAGAACTAGCTAAAAAAAACCCAAAACCCTGAAGCACATCAAATACAGGAAAAAATTCAATCTGGACAAAAACGGAAAAAAGTAGAACAGTCTATACTAGACTTAGGAGATGAGGTAGAGACCCTTAGGACTCAGTTATCTCTACAAGGGGCAGATGTACATCTGTTTGTGTAATACTCCTCCCAAACCATCATTACCTGGGACGGGATGAGAGCCTGCTCAATGGGAGCAAGGCTTGATTCCAATATCACCATTAGAAATAAAGGTTTTCCATCAGATGATCTAAGATATTGAACATAGTGAGGTCCCTGGGATTGACCCAGAAGGAGCAGCAAAGACAATAATCTGGCACACTGAAGACAATTTCTCCAGTTCGCATCATACTGGCTCTTGGTGTGCACTTGCTTCCTTTATTAATTGTTATAGTAATTTTCTGTATAATTCTGCTATTATTACAAATGATGTCCCGTAATGTCAAGGCCTTAGGCACTGAGGTACATGCCCTTAATTTATTTAATGAAAAAGGGGGAGATGAAGGGAGCCAAAACATCTGATCCAGGATCAGGCTGGTCCTAGAAAAGTCAGCTCTAGGTTTTTACTGTTGCCAGTCCAAAGTGACTAGTTCTTGTTTTTCCCTTGATTAGAGGCTGTAAATCAGAGCCCTCCTAATATCCTGTGACCCAGGGGGTACCCTGCTCCGGGATTACTGCCAGAAGGTGTTAAGCTCTCCCACACATTTTTAGATACTATTCATATGGCTTGGAAATCATCAAAGGACATGATCACTGACATCACTCTCTGGCTTCTTGAAACTGAACAAAAAGTATTAGAAAACTAAGCGACCTATAATTGCCTTCTTTGTTTCATTACTCTATAAAAACCTTGCTCATGGTATCAATAAATGGATTGCTTGACAATCATGCCTGGACCATGATTTTTTGCACTTTCATGGGCTAAAGCGTGTCAATTTAAAGCTGGCTTAAGAAACCACTCAAGTTATCTCTACAGTTTTATTCCACAAAATAAAAATAAATTTAAAAGATTTTAAAGTGCTATTCATACACACACACACACATACATATGTATACTAAGATTTTGGCAAGTAGTCCCATCACTTCCTGGTAAACAGAGGGAAAAGAAACAGGAAAATAGAAGCAGAGAAAGATTTTATGCCCTCGGTCTCAGAGACCACTGCAGATGGTGACTGCAGCCATGAAATTAAAAGATGAGTCTTTCTTCAAAAGAAATAAAAGGCAAATCTGTACAGCATCCTGAACATCAGAAACAACATCTTGCCAACAAAAGTCCATCGAGACACAAACATGGGTCTTTGTGCAGTAAAGGGAAAGAGAATCAACCTGAGAATCAACACTTTTAAACTGTGGTGCTGGAGAAGACTTTGGAGAGTCCCTTGGACAGGAGAAAGGTGAAACCAAGCAATATTTAAAGAAATTCATTCACCCTATTCACTGAAGGGTCAAACACTGAAGCTGAAATACTTTGGCCACATAATGAGAAGATGAGATTCATTAGGAAAGATGTTGAGGGCCAGTTCTGACTCAGTCCACACATGAGAAGAGCCTGGTCCAGGATTTCTCCCAAGCCAGTTCCCTATGAAGGCTACATTATGTCTTATGATTGGCTCACCATCTCTTCCTGACTTAGAGGAGTTTAGGACGTGGTGACTGTGCAGTGACCCGGACATAGAGGCATGCAAGGCAACAAGGATATTAAAACATATGGATGTATGTAAATGAACAAGGACATTAAACATTCTTTCATGGGAACCAAAGAGATAATTGCTTTACATTCATTATATAAACCCTGCTCTCTGATCAATAAATTGGAACTGCTATGACAGAACCCGCCTGGCTCATGTACAATCATTTCACACTCTTCAGTTCAGCCCATGCTCATTTTGATGCAGGCATCGAAAACACCCTGATGTTGGGAAAGATAGAAGAAAAAAAGAGAAAGGGAAGGCAGAAGATGAGATGGACAGAGTCATGGAAAAAAAAAACAACATCAAGGGAATCCTTTCCTCATCATCATGATGATTGGGGTCACCAAAATCAGGAGGCAGAAACATCTCAACTTAATGAGAAGTTTCTTGACTGTCACAGGCAGTGGCCTCGATGTAGTCTGAATACATGCATGGGGGGGGGGTAGACTGTGGGAGAACAACATTCCCCTAAATTGCTCCAATTTTTATATCCTTGATCAAACAAATCTGATTTTTTCCCTTTTCCAAAGACTGTTCCCCAGATGACATAAATTCTTCTCCTTGTTCTGAAGACATTCTATTTCTGAGAACATCCAGATGAATTCTCTCACACAGTTCTGTAGATTCTCAGCCTCCTGCCTCCTTCTTTGGTTTTGCAACCTGGAGGGTCGGCATGAATTATTTTCCTTCTCTTGCCTTTCTATTATAGTCAGACACAAAACTTAACCTTTACCCATGGCCTCCATATTCTAGAGAAAGGCATGTCCCCACTGAGCATCTTCATAAGGTTTCTTTTCATTATAAATCCTCTAATGAGAGGAGAAGAGATGATCTCTGGCTGAAAGCCTCCCCACAATGAGTCCACAGATGGCTTGTACCCAGATGAATTTTCTGCTAAGAAGCTCTGTACTCTATTTCAATGCCTTTCCTCATTCAGGTCAGATACAAGATTCCTCTATCTCCCGCAAGTTCTCTGATGGTAAACAAGGACTGACTTTAGCCTGAAGGTTTTACCACATGGATCACATTCTTAAGGTTTCTCTCCAGTATGGATTATTTCATATCTAACGTAACTGTTTTTCAACACAAAAGCCTTTCCGCGCTGATTACATTAATAAGATTTGTCTCCAGCATGGATTCTCTGGTGTTCATGAACAGACCTTCTACCTCTGTAAGTCTTTCCACATTGATTACATTTATAAGGTTTCTCTCCAGTGTGGATTCTCTGATGTTCAATAAGACTTTCCTTCCATCTGTAAGTCTTTCCACATTGATTACATTTATAAGGTTCCTCTCCAGTGTGAATTCTCTGATGTAGAACAAGACTTTCCCTCCATTTAAAAGCTTTTCCACACTGATTACATTTATAAGGTTTCTCTCCAGTGTGAATTCTCTGATGTAGATTAAGACTGTCCCATGTTGTAAAAGCTTTTCCACACTGATGACATTCATGTGGTTTCTCTCCAGTGTGGATTTTCAGATGTCGATTAAGACTGGCCCGTGATTTAAAAGTTTTTCCACATTGATGACATTCATAAGGTTTCTCTCCAGTGTGTGTACTCTGATGTCTAGTAAGATGACCCCTCTGTATAAAAGCTTTTCCACACTGATTACACTCATACAGTTTCTCTCCAGTGTGGATTTTCTCATGTTTAAGAAGACTCTCCTTCCATGTATAAAACTTTCCACATTGACTGCATTTATAAGGTTTTTCTGCAGTGTGGATTTTTTGATGTGCAGTGAGACATGTTTTCTCTCTAAAAGCCTTCCCACGTTGTTTGCAGTCATATTTCTCTGCAGTGTGGTGGATACTCTCAGGTGTTGTGCAGACTTCTCTCCAACTGAAGTCATGGCGACCATGTCTCATGAATCTTTGCTTATGAGGTTCTTCCACAGGAAGGGTTAGCACTGTAGCAGTTTCCTTCATTTCCAGCCTGACCTCTCCTTCTGAAAAAAAAAAAAAGCCAACAATAAAACAGACACTGTACATACACACATATTGTATCTCTCTCTCTCTCTCTCTCTCTCTCTCTCTCTCTCTCTCTCTCTCTCTCTCTTTATATCTCCTTTGCTCCACAGGCTGAACAAAAATTCAGTTACTTTCTGTTTCTCTAGAGAATATCTTAAAAGGGCAGAAAAAATCATTTAAAAATGCTCTTAGCTCACATTCAAAGGATGATTTAATTTCCAAAGTGTTTCATGCATGAATTTACATTGGATCCTCACAAAAAACCTATGACACAGGTAGAGCCATCATTCTCTTCACATTCACACCTCAGACCATGGCCTCAAAATAGCTGAGGAACTTGACCCAAATCCCAGCAGCTGGGACTAGAATCCAAAAACCCTGCAAATGGGTCCACTCTGTCCACAGCACTTGACAAATTATCTCTACTTTCAATTTTGCTTTCATTTTCACTGTCAGCACTTGTAATCCTTTCTTCATAGCTACAATGTCATTTGTTGCATATATGCTAAATATTCAAACTGTTTCATGATCTAGTCTACCAGTAACCATAACCTAATTCCCCTGGAGATCATTTTCAATCTTGTTTTTTTCCTGTGGCATTATCTGACTTCACATGCAGAATACCAAAACTTTCTTCATTTGTCCTTTATAATTAATTTGAGTATTTAGAATAGTCTAAAAAACAAAGAAATTCTGCATGCTACCTTCTAATATGTTGTTCAAGTGAAACATAGCTCTCAAAAGTTACCAATAATCTCAAAATTCCTAAAATACAATGGCCATTTCTTAATCCTGATCCTTCTTGACTTCTCTGCAGGTCCTGACATTGTCAGTCTCCCCCTTTTTTGATCTTCCCCTCCCTAAATTTTTTAAAATTAATTTACTTTTTAGTTTACAACCTTCAGTTCCACAATGCTTTGAGTTTCAGATTTTTCTCCCCTCCCTCCTCCCCACCCCCAATGGCAGCATCTAATCAAATATAGGATCTACAAATATCTTCACATTAAACATTAGTCAGGTTGTAAAGAAGAATTATAACCAATGGAATGGAAAATGGGAAAGAGGAAACAAAACAAGAAAAAGAAAAAGAGAGCAGGTAGTTTGCTTCAATCTCCATTCAGACTCTGTAGTTCTATCTCTGGGTGTGGACATCTCCTTCCATCATGAGTCTTTTGGAGTTGTCCTGTGACCTTGTATTGCTGAGAGGAGCCCAGTCTATTGAGCTTAGTCATCACACATACAATGTGTCTGTGATTGTGTACAGGTTTCTCCTGGTTCTGCTCTTCTCCCTCAGCATCAGTTTATATGAAGTCTCTCCAGATTATTATGAGGTCCATCTGCTCCTTATTTCTTATAGCACAATAGTATTCCATTACATTCATGTACCACAGCTTGTTCAGCCGTTCCCCAATGGATGGGCTTCCTCCTGATTTCCAATTCTTTGCCACCACGAAAAGAGCTGCTATAAGTATTTTTGTACATATGGGTCCTCCTCCTACTTCTATGATCTCTTTGGGATACAACCCCAGAAGGGGTATTGCTGGGTCAAAGAGCATGTACTTATTTATACCCTTTGGGCATAGTTCCAGATTGCTCTCTAGAATGGATAGATCGGTTCACAACTCCACCAACAATGCATTTGTGTTCCAATTTTCCACATCCTCTCCAGAATTTATCATTTTCCTGTTTTGACATCTTAGCCAATCTGACTGGTGAGATGTGGTACCTCAGAATTGTTTTGATTTGCATTTCTTGAATCACTAGTGATTTAGAGCATTTTTTTCATATGCTACTAGATATCTTTAATTTAATCCTCTGAAAACTGCCTGTTTATATCCTTTGACCATTTATCAATTGAAGAATGACTTGTATTCTTATAGATTTGACTCAATTCTCTGTATATTTTAGAAATGAGGCCTTTATCAGAAACAATGGTTGTTTAGATTCTTTCCCAATTTCCCACTTTCCTCTTAATCTTTGTTACATTGGCTTTATTTGTACAGAAACTTTTTACTTTAATGTAATCAAAATTATCCATTTTGCATTTTATAATGCTCTCTAACTCTTCTTTGGTCATAAAATCTTCCCTTCTCCATAAATCTGACAGGTAAACTACTCCTTTGTCTCCCAGACTGCTTACAGTATCTATCAGCCTTTATACCTAGATTGTGCACTCAGTTAGACATGATTTTGGTGTACTGTGTTAGATATTGGTCTATGCCCAGTTTCTGCCATACTCTATTCCAGTTTTCCCGGCAGTTTTTGTCAAATGGTGAGTTCTTATCCCAGAAATAGTGGTCTTTGGTTTATCAAACAGTAGATTACCATAGTCATTGACTACTGAGGCTTTTGTACCCAATCTATTCCATTGATCCACTACTCTATTCCTTAGCCAGTCCCAAGTACTTCTGATGACTGCTGCTTTATACTACAGATTAAAATCTGGAATGGCTAGGCCACCTTCCCTAGCATTTTTTTTTCATTAATTCCCTTGATATTCTGGGATGATTGCATATTTAGTGCCATACCAATCAATCTACCAAAAAATTACTTTATAGAACTAGAAAAAATAGTAACAAAATTCATTTTGAAGAACAAAAGGCTCTCCCTTGATTTTAATGACATCATTTTCCCCTGGTTCAACTTCTCCCATATTCAAAAGGAAACTCAGTCCCTTTCCTCCAACCCTCCCATCTTTTCCCCTTCCTAATGCTATCCAACGCATCCTCCCATTAGTCCAGGCTCACAAATGAAACACCATGCACTGCTTATCAGCTCTCAGACATTCACACTTTGTGGCACCATTCCGTAGACCCCTTTCTATCTCAATATTGTCACTTTGTTGGCACAGACCCCAATCACCCCATCCATGACAGTGTCAGAGCCTGCTGGCTGGTCCGGCTCCCCCAAATCTCCCCTCAGTCCAGTCAATCCTCCATCTAGTTACCAAGTTCATCTTCCTTAAGCTCTCACCTGACCATGTCACCATGTACTCAACAGCCTCCAGGGGCTCCCCAGCAAAAGTATGAAATATAAAAGCCTCTCCAGGACTGTGAAAGTACTTCATTACTTATCCCTCACCTACTTTTTTTTAAGTTTTAATTTACTTTCTTGATTACATCATTCACTTCCACAAGGTTTTGAGTTACAAATTTTCGCTCCTTCTTTCCCCTACCCCTAAGCCCAAAACAGTGATCCCACCATAAAGCCCCTCCCACAATCTGCTCTCTTTTATGTCCTCCTCCAATGCCCCTCTAACTTTCTGGTAGGGCAGGGAGGGTCTCCCTACCCCAGTCCCTGTATGTCTTATTTCCCAGTTGCATGTGGTTAATAATAATAATAATTATATAT
>JAQQSW010003611.1:0-14650 GCA_028646575.1 Pseudocheirus occidentalis | reverse complement strand
AGGGACTAGGGGCTATGCTCGCTTAATTGACGCAAGATGTTAGTGAAATTGCAAGTATACCTTATAAGGAAATATTATGTATAATAAAAGATGATTGGGTTAGAAGGGACGGGGGAGGGGCGCCTTGCTAAGTTTAGCTGTGCCTTTTAAGGGAATGTTGTGGATGTTGCTATGTTATTGGGCTAGGGAAGTTGGCAGGGAGGGATTAGGGGAGGAGATAAGCGTATATAAGGAGTGGCTGAGCTCCGGGGACTCTCTCTTGTTCCGGGATGTGATCGCAACCGAATAAACACCACCTCCTTTCACCTCGGGTGCTCTGTCTGGTTATTCCTCCTCGGAGGCCAGTGCCTGGAACGCTGGGCTACCGAAGACTTGGTACGCAAATGCGGTAAGTAAAGAGGGCAGGGCTGACCCTTTATAGTCCCTTGAACCCCAAGTAGCCCGCAACAGACAGTGGGGAAGAAAATAAATAAAGACACTAATATGTATGTGCTTAATACAACAACAACAAAAATAAATAGAAAGGGGGATCATTGATTGTGGGTATCACACATTTAACAATTATAACTTTGAAAGTTATGTATAAAAATGAGACAGAATAGATAGAAAGATCCAATAATATGTTTCCTACATAAAGCATGCTTAAAACAAAAAAACATTGTTTTAAAATGAGGGTTGTAAAGATTCATTGTGATCATCTGATTCTGGAAAATTAGAACATTTAATTATGGCTATAAGCAAAGCTAAGTTTAAGCTAGGCAGCATTAAGAAAGATAAGAATTTTAACTATATTCTGACTAAGTGATCCATTTACAGTGAAAGTATATCTATTAAATATATATACATCTAATGGAATAGAAACTAAATTTTTCAAAGAAGAGTTGACTAAATTTCGAAAGAGTACAAATAAAAATATTGATGATGATATATTTTACTACACCATCTTCTGGATACAGTGAATAAAAAAGAAAAATAAGACAAGTTTGAGAATTGGAGAGAATGATGAAAAAAATTAGATATGTAGGGAAAAGTACATGCATTAGATTATTTAGCTTTTAATTCCATTAAGTATAATGTCATTTCCATGTTTATTTCCTTTAGTATTGTTTCACAGATAACACATAGGAGGCACTGGAAGTTTCAGACTCCAGCGTCTAACAAATTTACTCTTGATCTGGTCAGACAAGCAGACACCTTGGGAGGGGTTAATAATCAGCTTTATTTTAGTCTTCTCAAAGGATTTCTGATCATGGAAGCACTACTCCTGTAGCATTCCCTAACAATTCTTCTCCCAGGGGCCGGTGAGAAGGGTGGGGGGCAACTACCCCTACATCTTGATGGAGTTAATCGAGACAGGTACAGCTTGTGCATTCCCCTAACTCCTCTCAAACCTCAGTGGGGGCTGGTTGAGGCAGCTACATACATTCCTCTATGTATTGCCTGTAGTTTCCCCACTCACTGACCATGCCCACTGGCTTTATATGGCAACAGACAAAGAAGGCATCTTGCTAACATTAAGCTCACAAGTTAACTTTAGCGATATCATCATTCTGCACAAGTGTAAACATCAATTATATCACCCCCATATCTCACAGTGCAGCCTCAGTAGGACTGTCTGTCACTATGATTCTAGGAACTACTATCTAAAATCCTTGGGGCTATTCTGGGAGCTATATCCAACTCCTGGAAACTAGACATTGCCATAGCTATGGATGCTGAGAAACTGAACTGTAAAAAAGATAACAAAATCCTCCTTTCTTACAAATATTATAATTTTTTTCTTTATCCAAAAAAATTCCAATGTACAAAGAACATTAATAAAAATTGATCACACCCTGGGGCATAATAAATTCATAAGGAAAAAATAAAACTTGAAACACTACATTTATGGACAACACAATATTAGGTGATAGGTTGGTTCAGTAAAAAAGATAAAGGAGAGAAAAGATGAGCATAACCTCTCCTCATAAGAGGGGCTTACCCAGGACTGAGTCTGATCAGAATTCTGTGTCTGGGTCCAGAGCAGAGGGACCACCTCAGATGAGGGAGTGGGTGCAATGCTACATCCCTTGGGCCCAGCAGTGGTCTTTTGTTTGTTTTTTAATGTTAGAGAAGAAAACAACAGCAATAATAAAGTATGCCAAAATGTAATGAATACAGCTAAAGTACCTCTTAGCTGTTTAAAGAAACCAAGGTTATTTCTTCTATCAGTATTCCAGTTAATGTGCTAGGAAGCTGTTTTCTCATAGAAACATTTTTATATTTGGTGATCAGGTTCATACATTAACTAGCCTTCAGAAGTCCATTAAAGCTTACTCATGCAAGTATCTTTAGTGTTAGTAGTACTATAGGCTCTAGTCAGTATGTGTAACACTGTTCAACATGGTGTTCCCTGTCCAGGACATCCAACTCCATCCCATGCCTCTGCACAGAAAAAGGCCATTTTTGGAATGCTCTCCTTTGTCTCCTCTGCCTCTAAGAATTCTTAGTTCCTACAACATACAGATCAGGGGTCACCTTCTTATACAAAGTCTTGGTGATCCTTTGTTGTTTGTGTTCTCTCTCCTCAGAATTACTTTATTACTTCACATATAATTTGTAATCACTGGGTACATGTTGTAACTTCTCTCAATAGAATGTGAGTTCCTTTAGGGCAGAGTTGATTTTGTTTTTGTCTTTGTATTTGTAGTTCCTTGAATGTAGCAGGTAGGTTTTTAAAAATTGAATTGAATGGGACATAATTTCTATTGAAAAATGATTGAACTTTGCACAACTATTAAATGTGTTACATTCCAAAAATAAATGTGTAAATTAGACTGACTGTACCTTTATACTTCCGCTCACTCCTCTTTGAAGTTATATTTTAATTCCCTTTCTTCCATTTAACCTGCTGTTTATATAAAGTCAGAAATATATTCTCTCTCTCTCTCTCTCTCTCTCTCTCTCTCTCACTTTCTCTCTCTCTGTCTTTCTCTCTCTCTCTCTCTGTTTCTCTCTTTCTCTGTCTCTCTCTCTCTCCTTCCTGTAATGGCCTGACCAACATTTTAAAAAACTACTATATCTGGGGCAAGCAAGAGTTTTTTATTTCGTCGATTCCAAAAGGTTTTGATAAAACCCTGAATAATGAGTCCTCATGGAATGGGGTGTTCTGGCTAGTTGAATTTTTCAGTGAAATAAAAAAACCCTTTTTCTTTTAAAACTTGTTGAAAATAGTTCTAAATTGAATGTATTAATCTTTTTTTTTGCTGCCTTATGAAGTATTTGGAACTTTGATTTCAGATCAGGAAGTTTTGAAAGGTGGTCATTCTGATAATTTTTTACCTTTTTTATTTTATGAAGAAGAGTGGTTTAGATATATTCTGAGCTCAGGATATACAATATAAGTTATTTTTTTAAATGAGATCCTTTGTGAAGTTGTTTTCCAACAATTTGGCACAGTGGAAAGATCACTGACTTTTGAATCAGAGCATTTGAGTTCAAATGCTGTCTCAGCTGCTTATGACCTGCATGACCAAGGGCAAATCACTTAGCTTCAATTTCCTAATCTGAAAATGGTGGGGTAGTGGTGTGAAATGGATGACCTCTTAGGTATCTTCTATCTTTAAATCTATGATCTTGTTTTCTTTTAGGAAATTGCATGTATTAACAAAAGAGAATATCAATGAGCTTATACTAAAAAAAAATCAGAAAAACAACAAAGTAATATACCTTAAGACAAGCACAAAAAACAGAGCACTAAGGTGAATTGTAAAATTAATAGAATTGAAAGGGGAAAAATATGTAATAAATAGTTACTTTCACTTTTTAAAAAGATCAATAAAATATATGCCCAATTAGCTAATTTTATAAAAAAGAAGAGGAAGAAAAACTGAATTGATAAAATTAAAACAATAAGGGAAGTAAATTTAAGAAATAGTAAAAAAAACTATTAAGGAGAATTACACACAATTATATGAAAATGACATTGAAGATGTGAAAGAAATTGATGAATACATTAAAAAATATAATGTACTTGAATAAAAATGAACATACAAGAAATAGATAATTGAATAAATTATACAAGAAAAATAATCAAACACTATTAATGAACTATAACTTTAAAAATTATCACTATTGGACAGACTCATGAGTAAATTCTATAAAACATTTACATAAAATTTCCAATGTTTTATATGTTTTCATATCAAACAGTTTCATATAAGTCAGTTTCAAAAACCGATGAAGATAAATACTTTAATTACTTCTTTCATTGATAATAAATATGATTTTTTTACCATCAAATGAGGAAAAGATAAGGCAAAGAAAGATCTAGAGATCAATATCATTAATACAAATGCAAAAAAATATGTGAAATACTGGCAAAGATACTATGACATATCTATGTGTCTATATGTGTGGATGTGTATAGTCATTATGATTTACAATACAATAGAAATACAAACATGATTCAATATTAGGAAAAGAGTAAGCATAATAAATCATCCTAACAATAAAATAATTTTTAAAACATGTTTATATCAATAGATAAAAATACTTTTGATAAAAATGCTCATTTGTATTAAAACCACTAAGAAGTATAGGAATAGAAAATTTTTCTTTAATACAAAAGAAAGTATTTATTTGAATTTAAGCCACCATTACATACAACAGAGAAATTTTATTACCTTTTCCACTTAGACAAGAGAGGTGAAGTCAGTTTTCCTATTGTCCCATTAGAATTTGATAGTCCTAATAAAAGAAAAACAACCACAAAAAATTGACATAAAAGGAGAATAAAATATCTCTATTTCCTAATTATAATTGTTTATTTAGAAAATCCAAAATCAATAAAAACACCTGAAAAAGAAAGTTTCAGCAAATAGTTGGGGCATAAGATAAACTTGTAAAATAAAACAAAACAAAACAACTCACCTTTAACACTTACTACCTGTGTAACCTTGGAAAAATCACTTACCCTCTCTGAACTTCAATTTTCTTATTTGAAAAAAAGAGGGGGTTGCTCCAGAGGGGTTTTGGATCCATCATATCTTTACATTCGTGATTCTACCATCACCGGTATTTCTGTTACCAATACAAATGAGAGAAAATGTGATAGAAAAAGAAATGCTGTTTAAAATAATGATGAAATGTATTCAATAATCTAGAATTAAACTACCAAGACAGATGCACTTATATAGTTACATTAAAAACAACTTTTATAGAAATAATGGAAGAACTAAATTGCAAAGTGATTCAGTGTTCATGGTTAGGAGGAGCTAAAATAGTATGCATAAGAATATTTCCCTAATTAATTTATAGATTTAGTGCTGTAGCGATCAAAATACCAGTAACAAACTTAATAGAATTATTCAAAAGAATAACAAAATTATGTAAAAAAATAAAAGGGAAATGATGAAAAACAAAAAGTTAGGAAGGTATCTGATACTGCATTTTTTAAAATTAGAAAATTAGATCTAGGACTATGGACTAGGTTATTGAACAGTTAGCTTGTATATAGTTGTTTAGTATTCAATGTACCTGGGATCATACAATATTTGGGAAAATATTCTGTATTTAGCAGCAATTATTGGGAAAACTGGATAGCACTTTGACAAAAAAATGACAACTGACCAACAATTTAATACCATATGTGACAATATCAGGTTGATAAAAAATCTAAATATGAAAAAACAAATATACACTGGATTGTTATAATTTTCACATCTCTGGAGATGGGATTAATTGTGAACAAGTTGTAATGTAGAGGAAATTATAAGGAATATAGCAGATTACTCTGGTCAGACAAAGATTGAAAGAAAAAAAACAAAACAAAATGCTTTCAAACCATGAAGAGCAAAGTAACCAGAATAATAAAGCATGAAACAGGCTGTGAAAAAATTTTGCTGTAAGCACTTCTGACAAAAGAGTGATGACCAAAATTCATAAGGAATATGACTAAGATCCATTTTCAATTAGCTAAATCATCTCATGATTTTTGTTTGTTTTCGAAAGGAGAAATACAAATGAATGACTACACAAAAGTTCAAAATAAAGAATCAATGTATTTTAAATTAAGCCAACTGAGATTTTACTCATCCACTAAGATGGAAAGGATAATAAAAGACTGCAAAATTCAGTGCTGTCAGAGTTGGATTAAAATAGGCAGACATGCTACTGAAGTAATTATAATTTGGTCTAATGCAATGGTTCTCAACCTGTGGGTTATGATCAATTTGTAACAATGAAAACACATCCTGCACATCAAATATTTACATTATGATTCATAACAGTAGCAGAATTACAGTTATGAAGTAGCAATAAAAATAATTTTATGGTTGGGTGTCACCACAACATGAGAAACTGTATTAAAGGGTTGCCGTATTAGGAAGGTTGAAAACCACTGGTCTAATGTTTTTGTAAAGCCACATAGAATTATACATTAAGAATTAGAGACATTCTAGGTAAGATTTTACAGGAAAAACACCCATCTGTACAAAAATATTCTTAGTAGCAATTTTTATTATTGTAAAACAAAAAACAGCCTGGGAAGGAGGGAACCTTAGGTATTTATCAAATGAGAAATTGTCAAATCTGATAAAGTTTTAATATGCCTTAAAATAACAAATCTGAAAGATTCAAAGAAATATGTAAAGACAGGACTGAACTCAAATGCCATATGAACCCTTTCCTGACCTAGCTCCCATTCTCCCTTCCCCCTCCCACAGCTACAAGGTCTTCCTTTTCCAAGTTGTCTGTTTTATAAATACCTATATACAGTTAAGTACTTTTGCTTCTCTGTAAGAATGTAATAAGAACTATCATTTTTATAGTGCTTTAAGACTTATAAGGACTTTAGAACTATTATTTCTTTTGATCTTTACAACCTTGTATAGTAGATTTTATTACTACCCCCATTTTACAGATGAGGAAACTGAGCCAGACAGTGGTGAAATGGCTTACCCAAAGTTCACACAGCTGGTGAGTGTTTGGGGCTGGATTTGAAATCAGGTCTTTCTGACTCCAAATCCAGCACTTTGTCCACTGTGCTACCAGCTGCTTCCTGCTCTCATCCTTGAAGCAGAGATGGTTTCACCTTTTTTTTATCTTTATATCCCTGCATTTAGTACAGTCCTTAACACTTCCTGCAGTAGGCATTTAATGAATACTTGTTGACTGATTGATATAATACAGAAGAAAGAAATAAAAACAATTAAACAATAACTACAACTATAGTTGAAGATAATTGTATTGTCATACTTAATAAAAAAAAAGTTATAAGAATCATAGAAACTAGGATTATGTAGGTAGTACCATGTTAAAATCATTGTATTTTGGGGTAGTAAGATTGTGGAAGTTTAAAAATTAAGTGCCATCTTTTACAAGAGCCCAGCAAAGGAAGAAAAATTAAACAAATTAAAAAAATTAAACAAAATTCCAAAATTGCCTTTCCCTAAAGCTAACTTTATTTCTTCCTAAGGAAAAAATAGGTTTTTAATGTAGTAAATAAATTTATAACTTCTTGCAAACAAATAACACACAACAGTAATACATAATTCCATCTCACCCTGTTTCTCCAGCTCTGGGTAGACTTCTGCCATATAAATTTACAAAACAGATCTTTAAAAAAGCAAATTTGGTAAAAAAAAAATGACCCTTTTGAGGTTTTTTTTTCTTCAAACTTTAAGGTGACAAAATGCCTAATGTAGCTTTGAAGTTCCCATTTGTGAAAAAGAATAACAAGAAAACAGTGATTAAGGTGAATTAAGATTAAAAAGTAGATGATCTTGAGGAGGAAGGTGAAGGCAAGAACAAGAAAGTATACACTGAATTGGCACATCATAAATGGAAACAAATCAACAAAGAAACAGGGAAAGACAAGAAAGTCCTAAATCATATTACTATGAACAAATTAATTTGATACTTCAATTTACTTATTATTGTATGCCAGGTACTGTATTAAACTCTGGAAACATAAATACAAAAGAGAGGCTATCCTTGCCCTCAAGTAATTTACTTATGGAAGAAAATTAATAAAGATAAGGCAGTTTTTTTGAGGAAAGGAAGTTTTGGTCTGGAAGTCAAAAGGATGTTGAGTTGATCCATCGGATAGTTAATTGACACAATCTTTTCAGGATGAATGAATTTATGAATAAAAAAGCATTTTTAGTATGTATGCTTTCTATGGGCAAAACACCCTGCTATGCCTTAAGTATACAAATAGAAAAGAAAGACAATTCTTGCTTTCAAGGAATTATACTCTAGTAGGAAACAATAACATACATAAGAGGTTTCAACTGCAAGTAGATGGAAATGGTATTGTAAGGGTGGAGTGGCCACGCAGATGGCAATGCATCTTCTTTCACCTAATTTCCATGAATAAAATCACATCAATTTCTGATGTTAACCATTGTCAGTGATAAGAATATGGTGGTGAGAACTTTCTTTTTTACCAGTAGCTGTAACTGCTTTAGCTCCTACAGAGGAAGTCATATTTGCATGAGTTCCTTCCCTAAGCTGTGGCTTTAGGGGAATAAGCTGGACAGTGTTGCTGCCCAGAAGCATTGCTAGTATTGATGTGATTATTATGAGTATTCAGAGGGGCACAGTGTAAAGAACATGGAACTTTTCCACTTAGCTTGAAGCCATGAGCCCAAGGTCTGCCACTTACTATTTATATGACCTTAAGTAAGTTACTTATTCTCTCTGGGCATCAGTTTTTTTTCATTTGTAAAATGAAGGAGCTACTCTAGATGACCTTTGAAGTCCCTCCATCACCCTATGATCTGAGAACAAGATATGGAAAAGGTGTGGGGTGAGGGCACTCACATGATTGTTGTTCTTGTTGTTTAGTTGTGTCCAACTCTTCATGAATGCAATTCAGTTTTTTTTTTTTAGCAAAGATTATGGAGTGGTTTGCCATATCCTTCTCCAGCTCATTTTACATATGAGGAAACTGAAGCAAACAGGGCTAAGTAACTTGCCCAGGGTCACAAAGCTAGGGTCTGATTCCAGATTTGAACTCAGGAATATAATTCTTCCTGACTCCATGCCTGGCACTTTTTCCACTGCACTACCTAATTTATGGAAAGATGGATTGCTACATAGAATATGAAGAATATTTTGGTCTGAAGTTGGAGTAAGTTCAAGTGAGGTAGGTTTTTTGTTGTTTTCTTTTGAGAGTTCAGTTTTTCCAGGCTCAGACGAAATTGTAAACATCTGAAGGATTAATTGCCTTTGAACCCTGATAATTCACAGCTTTGCTGAGTCAAGTAGGTTTTGTGCCTTCTGACTCTGAGCTGATCAGGGACTGAGTCTTCATTATATGTTCTGAGAGGCTGGCATTTTGCTTTGGGGGTTTGCTCATGAGAAGGATCTTTTGATTTCTTGGTTGAGGCTTTGAGTAGCTGTATGTTCAGAGCCCTCCAACTCTCAGATGTTGTCTGTGCTCCCTTGATCCAGTGATATATGTAAACTATAAAGCAATATTGCTATGCTCAGACAGCTGAAGCCTACTGTCTGTTGGTCTTTGTGCTAATTTCTCTGCTTGTATTTTCTATGCTCACTTCTTCTTCTGTAATCAAAGTAAGATTGTTAACCCCTTTAAAACTGTCTTTCCTTTATAAAACAGATCAAAAGAACCTGTGCTAGTAGGCCATCCTGGGTATGCTAGGGTACTTGTTGTTACACCTGGCTAGACATATAAGTTAGCTTACATTCAGTCACCATTCAGCCTCATGTTGGAAGTTCCAGAGTTGAGTAAATGAACTGTTCCAGCTCTTGGGAGTATGGTTACTGAGTCTTACCAGTACAGTGTAGAGATATGGAGCAGTTTGGAATAGATGCCAAGATAGTCAGTCCTATCTGTTGTGATTGGATAGAAAGGAAATTTAAAAAAAAGATTATATTAATTAAAAAAGACTCCCAGGTTCTATTAGGTATGTGAGAATATGCGTGCGTTTATTTATATATGTGTATGTCTCTGCTAGTGTGGAGAGGGCAGGAATAAATTGATCCAAGAAACATAAGCTGTTCTGTACCTAGTGCTGATAAAAAGATTTAATAACCATGAATAGAAATCATTTGTACTTATCTATAAAAAGCAAGAGAATTGCAGAATGGATTAGAAAATTGAGCCCAAAAATATATCACCTACAGGAAACATCTAAAGCTTAGGGATATATACATATTTAAAGAAATGAACCAAAATAAAATTTGTTGTGTTTTAGCTGAGTCCAAAAAAGCAGGTGTTGTATTCATAACATTAGATAAGGTTAAAAAATAAATACTATCAAAAGAAACAATAGGGAAACTACATTATGCTTAAAGTCCTTCAATCAGTGAAGCAATATCAATCAATTTTGAATTATATAGTAAAAAAAATCATAGACTAAAGAAAGATTTAAAAAAAGGATAGCTGAAATACAAAAAAACCCTTGAAAATATGAGACTTTAATGTTCCTCTTTTTGAATATAATTATATTGAAAAAAGTAGATATCAATATCTTGAATAGAATATTGTGGGAAAAATTGGCTTTGATAAATTTTTGCAGAGAATTGAATGGTAAACTTAGTATACTTTTTTTAAGGCATGGATGGTACCTTTACAGGAAATAGGCTCTAGGGCATAAAGATCTCACAAATGAATACAGAATGGAAAAAATGATCAACAACTTGCTTCCTTCCTACATTTTTGGTCTTCTTTACACTTTATTCATTTCCACAAACTCTATGATCCAGCTATGTTATTCTACTTTTCAGTTCTTTGAACACAACACTCCCTCTCCATCTCTGTGCCTTTGCACTGACTGTCTCCCATATCTGGAATGCTCTGCCTCTCCTCAGTTTGGCCTATTAGGTTGTGTGGTTTACTTCAACATTCAGTTCAGATCCTGCCTTCTTAAAGGAGGCCTTTCCCAGTCTCCTCAACTGCCTCTCTCTCTAAAATTATTTTCCATCTACTCTTTATTTATCTTGTATGTACATAGTGATTTACATATTATCTCTTTCATTAGAATGTGAGCTCTCTGAAGTCAGGGACTGTTTTTGTTTTTCTTGCTATCCCCAGTGCTTAGCACAGTGTATGGCACATTGTAAAGATTTAATAAACGCTTCTTAACTGAATAACTGATATATACTTTACAGATCATAATGCAGTAAAAATAGTGATTAGTTAAATAAATATGAATAGTTTCTCTCCTAAGTAGAGACTAAATAACAATATAGGTTATTTAGTATACATGTATACATATGCGTATGCAATATATATCTAGACATATATATATATATATATATATATATATATATATATATATATACACAATATATTATACTGCTCTAAGACTTTTGGAATACCTTGTTTTTTTTTTAAAGATAAGAATAATAGTTATAAAACACACTAGAATTTGTATGATGCAGCTAAAGTGGTCCATGGAGCCCAATTAAATTAATATTCCATAACACATATTTTAAAAAAAGACAAAAAAGAGAATGAATGAATTGAATGTGCAATTTTATTTCATTTTATTTATTTTTTTATTTTTAAAATGTGCAATTTTAAAAAGTAGAAATTTAATTATCTCAACACAAGCCCAAAAGAAGACAAATTTTTAATTAAAGAGAAAAAAATTAGTATTGAGAATTTTTTCAAAATTGAAAAGGCAAAAAGTACCTTTTAAAAAAACTACATAATCAGTAAATCATTAGCAAAGTTCATTTTTAAAAGTCAGAGGAGAGCCAACTTACTGTATAATAAGGAAAAATAATAAGGAAGAAATCACAATGGAGAGAAAAGAAATTGACCAGAAACTATTATTTGCAGTTACATGCCAAGAAAATAAAAATTTCAACAAAATAGATTAATATTTGTATGCATATAATACTCAAAATAACTGGGCAAATAAAAAGCTAGAGAGCTGAACTCCAGAGAGAGAAATTAAATAAATCATAAATGAACTTCTAAGGAAAAATAAACTTCAGAACCACAAGGCTTTACAAGAGAATTCTGTCAAATATTTGAAGAACAAATAAAACCTGTATTACATACATGATTTTCAAAAATAGAGAAACAAGTTTCTTTCTTGAGAAAATCATGGTTCTAATGCCCAAACCAGGGAAGGGTATAGCAGTGAAAAAGAACTACAGATCAACATAACATTGATACAAATAAAGATAAACAAACAAATTACATCATGCTTAAAGAGGCAGCTAGGATGTACAGTGGTAGTAGATGGAACTTTGAGCCTGGAGCAGGAAGATGTGAGTTCAAATGTATCCTTAAACTCTGCTTCTTTCATCTTTGATCTAATTTATCTCCATTAGAGATAATTCTTGATAATGATTTTAGACAGATACTACTTAATCATTTTAAGGAAAGCTCCATTTATTCCTATACTCTCTAGTGTTTTTAATAGGAGTAAGTGTAGTATTTTGTCAAAAGCTTTTTCTACATCTGTTGAGATAATCATATGATCTCCATTGGTTTTGTTAACGATGTGGTCATTTATCCTAATACTTTTCCAAATACTGAAACAACCCTGCATTCCTGGTATAAATCCCTCCTGGTCATAATGTATTGTCCTCATGATAAATTGCTATAATCTGCTAATATTTTGTTCAGATTTTTTCATCAATATTTATTAGGGAAATTGATCTATAATTTTCTTTCTCTGTTTTGCTTCTTCCTGGCTTAGGTATTGGCACCATATTTGTATCATAAAAGTAATCTGGTAGAACATCCATTTTTACAATGAGTTTATATAGTATTAGAATTAATTGTTTGTTTAAGGTTTGGTAGAATTCACTCATAAATTCATCTGGTCCTAGAGATTTTTTCTTAGAGAGTTCTCTGATGGTTTGTTCAATTTCTTTGTCTAAAATGGGTTCATTTAAGTATTTTATTTCTTCTTCTGTTAATCTGGGAGATTTATGTTTCTGTAAATATTCATCCATTTCACTTAAGATTGACAGATTTATTGGCAGGCAGTTGAGCAAAATGGCTCTTAATTATTGCTTTAATTTCCTCTTCATTGGTGATGAATTCAACCTTTTCATTTTTAATACAAGTAATTTGGTATTAAAAAATAAAATTAACTGAAGGTTTATCTATTTTAAAAAATAAAAATAGCTCTTAGTTTTATTTATTAGTTCAATAGTTTTCTTACTTTAAGTTTTATTACTCTCTCCTTTGAATTTCAGAATTTCTAATTTTGTATTTAAATGGGGATTTTCGATTTATCCTTTTTTTTTAAACTTTTTAATTGCATGGCCAATTCATCGATTTCTTCTTTCTCTATTTAATTTACATAAGCATTTAGAAATATAAAATTTCCCCTAAGTACTACTTTGACAGCATCCCATAAATATTGGTATGTTGTCTCATTATTGTCATTGTCTTTGATGAAATTATTGATTGTTTCTATGATCTGTAGTTTGACCCTTTCATTCTTTGGGATAAATTTATTTCATTTCCAATTAATTTTTAATCCATCTTTCCATGGCCCTTTATTACATGTAATCTTTATTGCATCATGACCTGAAAAAGATGAATTTAATATCTATGCCTTTCTGCTCTTGATTGTGAGATTTTTATGCCCTAATTTAATTTTTTGTGTAGGTATCATGTACTACTGAGGAGGTGTATTCCTTTTTATCACTATTCAGTTTTCTCCAGAAGGATATCATATCTAATTTTTCTAAAATTCTGTTCACTACCAAAACTTCTTTCTTGTTTATTTTGTGGTTAGATTTATTTAGTTTGGGGGTGGGGGAGGGACAGAGCCAAGATGGCGGCATAGAAGCAGGAGAACACCAGGAGCTCCCCCAATAACCACCTCAAATACCTATAAAATATGACTCTAAACAAATTTTAGAGTTCCAGAACCCACAAAATGACAGAAAAACAAGGCTCCCACTGAAGGCAGCTCAGCAGACAGACAGGAAGGGTTAATCATAGTGTGCTGGGAGCCAAAGCCAGCCCTGTCTGAAACCTGGCTTTAGCCCGAGGGTGGCCAGGACAAGCTGCAGCTAGAGCCTTCAGGAGATCAGATCACTGGCAGCTGTGGCAGTTTCCAGAATTATCAACCCATAAGAAACAAGGACAAAGTGAAAGATCAGTGGTACTCAGCTAAATTTGGGGGAGAGGAGCAAGTCTGGTCAACTGCCCAGGGCAAGAAGAAGTGTGGCCTCTACATGGCTGCTTCAGAGCTCCTAGTCTGCAGATTGCAGGGGGGCCATGCAATCATTCAGAGGCTAAGTGCTCTTGCCATAACCCTCCTAGATCAGGATTGTAGTCTTGGGTGATGGTCCTTAGGTGCGTGACCAGTGAGCCAAAGCTGGTGGGGGCTGCAGAGATGGTGGCCTCCTCATAGCTCTGGCAGCTGTGAAAACCTCAGCAATTTGGGACAAAGCTAACTCCCCTCTGAAAGCAGAGTTCTCCTGAGGCCAAAAGTTAAGTAATTGACTGGCAACGTGAGCAGGCAAAGAAAGAAAAGCAATCCAACTTTAGATTCCTTTTTTGGGGACAAAAAGGATCAAAGCATGGAACAGGAGGAGGACAACACAGTCAGAACTCCTGCACCAAAAGCTTCCAAGAAAATGTAAATTGGTTACAGACTATGGAGGAGCTTAAGAAGGATTTTGAAAACCAAATAAGAGAAGTGGAGGAAAAATTGGG
>JAQQSW010003610.1:0-14651 GCA_028646575.1 Pseudocheirus occidentalis | reverse complement strand
TTTGCCTTTTACCCTAAATGAATTTAGGTTCCATTTGTTTGAAGCAGTAAGGATGGGGTTAAGGCTCTGGGAATCCCCTTGAATCCTCCCATTTGATGAAGCATTTGCCTGAGGCTATCCCAAATCTTTCTTACTCTTAACCTAGAATAGCACTCCATTGTCCATTACCTCCATTTGCTTCTCACCCTTGATCCCATTAAAATTACATTTTCTTGGTTCCTGGGAATCTGACCTCTAGTCATCCAGTCCCAACAAGATCCTCCTTAGACCCTTCCTCAAGATCCTCCCTGAACCCCTCCTTTACTCACCCCAGATTACTGGAACACCCCTAGATCCGTCCCACAGTCTTCCGTACTTAAGATCCATCTTGCCTCTGTGAAGGTGCTCAGACTCAATCTAGAGGAAATTCAGTCTGGCCCACTAGTCAATGCAAGCCATCACAAATACCTAGACTCCTTAAGATTCTACCCATTATGGCAAATCTTTAATAAAACTTTGTTTTGCTTTGGCTGAGAGAGAAGGTTTGAGCCTAATTCATTCAGGCTGGACCTGATGTGTCGCTATTTTGGAGTCCCAAGTGCCCCTAAACTTCAACGGTGATAGAGACATTAACCAAAGAATATGGGGAAAGGGTGTGAGAGAGAAGAGAATAGCTTTCTTCCCCAATGGGGAAGAAAGGAAAGTACTAAAGGGGAGTGGAAATGAACTTCTATTATAAATGAAAATCTATGTGTTCTGTCTAGGGAATAAACCACACTTGTTGAAGATCCAGGAAGTTTCATGATCTTTAGTTTACATTTACAGTGATGATACCTTGACTTACAAGTTTAATTTGTTTGGTTACTGAGTTTGTAACTCAATTTTCTCATATAGTAAATCAATTTTCACCATTGAAATTAATTGAAATGCCATTAATCTGTTCCAGCCCCCAAAATGCCAATCCAGTATTTTTTTGTTATGTGTTTTTAAATAAGAAAAAGTATTTATAAATAACAAATATTGTATAAAAGCATAATAAAAGAAAATTTAAAGAAATAAACTGGTTTTATAAAATATATTTACCTTGGCTATCAGACGACTTGAGCTAACAGAAGATACTGACGGAGATAGAGGGTGAAGGAGATAGCTAGAGGAAGTTAGAGGAATTTTGTTTCATGTTCTTTCAGTCATTTTTGTTCACTTACTCGCTACACTCTGAATGCTACACTTTATCCCTGAACTTAATTGCTACAATATCTTTTTAACTATTCCTTAACTTAATTTACTTCCCTGGTGAGGTAAACATGTAGACTGAAAGAGTGAGGTGTGGGATGCTGGGTGGGCATTGGGTTGTGGTGTTCGCTGTACCAAGTAGCAGTGGCTTGTACCTCAAATTTTGGCTTGTAGTTCAAAGCAAAAAATTGACCAAGTAGCAACTTGTATCTTGGAAATCTCGTAAGTTGGGGCACTCCTATGCCAAGATACCACTGTATTCTGTAATGAATAAATAGGTAGCCTCCCAGAAGAGACTACAAAGGAACAGACAAAGGCAAGCCCTTTTTATGCCATTTTATTTAACTTTTGCACCATTCCTCCCTTCTGAGCTGGGATTGGCCTCAGTTCTTCTGGGTTACACTCTCCTGACCTGTACATTAAGCATGCATGCTAATGAAAAGTCAGTGACCATCCACTAACTGGTCTGATCCAGTCTCGCTCAGGCCCCTCTTCACAGATTTATGCTGTCCTACATGCAAACATGCATTGTTCCTATAGAATCTGTGGAAACCAAAACTGCCAGCATTCCTCACACTTCCAATACAAATCCAGCTACCTCACTCATCACTTCTCCTGTTTTCCTTTGACTCTTTGTTCAGCTTCATTTTTTCTCAGGCCTCTTCAATAATATCACAAGTATTTGAGGCAACTATCCGGCCAAGTTTTTATTCCAGTTATAGGGCAGCAATTGAGGGAATCCAGAAAGGCCTCATGGCATTCTAGGTACATGGGATAGTTACTGCAAAGGTTGGATTACAGACTGTTGAAGTAGGAATAGTGTCCAATGAGACTGTAAAGATTGGGAGTAGATTTTTTTTAATTAAATTTTGTTTATTTTTAGTTTACATCATTGATTTCCACAAGATTTCAAGTTATAAATTTTCTCACCATCTTTCCCCTATCCACCCCCTCAAAACAGTGATCTCACTGTATACCCCTATGCCAATCTGCTCTCTCCTATATCCTCCCCCATGTCCCCTCTAACTTTCTGGTAGGACAAGATGGACCTCCATACCCCAGTGCCTGTATATCTTATTTCCCAGTCACATGTAAATAATAATAATTTTTTTTAAGATTTGATTTTAAAACCTTAAATTCCAGATTTTTTTCCCTTTCCCTCTTGTTTTCCACCCTTACTGGGAAGATAAGCAATTCAATATAGGTTGTACATGTGTAGTTATGCAAAACATTTCATTAGTGGATATATTGAGAAAGACTGGCTATATTTCCCTCCATCCTATGTCCCTGCCATTTGTTCTATTCTCTACTTTGTCCCTGTCCCTTTACAAAAATGTGTGCTTTTAATTACCCTCTACCCCAACCTGCCCTCCCCTCCATCATCCCCCTTCTCATCCTCTTCCTTCCTACTCTCCTATAGGGCAAAATACCCAATTTAGAGTGTATGTCATTCCCTCCCTAAGCCAAATTCAATGGTTGACCCAATCCCTTTTACCTTCCTGTTCTTCCCCTCCATTGTAAAAGCTAACCCTTGCCTCTTCTATGTGATATAATTACCCCATTCTGTCTCTCCCTGTCTCCTTTCATTATATTCCTCTCACCTCTCAATTTCACCTTTTAAATATCATCCTTTTCTATTCAATTGATCCTGTGCCTTTTGTCTATGTATACCTGTACACATGTTTACACACTCACATATGTATTCATATGCATATACACCTCTTATATAGACAGATGTATGTATACATACATAAATATACACATACATACATATATATACATATGTGTGTGTATATATATATTCCCTTCAACTATTCTAATACTGAAAAAAGTTTCATAAGTTACAATTATCATTTTTCCCATGTAGGCAGGTAAGGAGTTCAACTTTGATAAGTTCCTTATAATTTCTTTTCCCTATTTTCCTTCTCATGTTTCTCTTACTTCTTGTATTTGAGTTCTGGTTTTTTTCATCAAGAATGCTTGAAAGTCCTCTACCCATTGAATGACCATATTTTCCCCTGAAACATTATACTCAATTTTGCTGGGTAGTTGATTCTTGATTTTAATCCCAGCTCCTTTGATCTCTGGAATATCATATTCCAGGCCCTTCTATCCTTTAATGTAGAAGCTGCTAGATCCTGTGTTATCTTGATTATATTTCCCCAATATCCAAATTGTTTCTTCTTAGGTGCTTGTAATATTTTCTCCTTGGTCTGGGAAATCTGGAACCTGGCTATAATATTCCTAGGAGTTTTCTTTGGGGATCTTTTTCAACGGGTGATTGGTAAATTCTTTCAGTTTCTATTTGCCCTCTGGTTCTAAAATATCAGGGTAATTTTCCTTGAGAATTTCTTGAAGGATGATTTCATCATGGCTTTCAGGTAGTTCAGTAATTTTTAAATTGTCTTTCCAGGATCTCTTTTCCAGGTCAGTGGTTTTTCCAATGAGATATTTTACATTGCCTTCTATTTTTTTTCATTTGTTTGGATCTGTTTAATAGTATCTTGATTTTTCATAAAGTCATTCACTTCCATTTGCTCACATCTAATTCTGAAGGAATTATTCTTTTCAGTGAGCTTTTGAAATTCTTTTTCCATCTGGCAAATTTGGCTTTTGAAACTTGCCCTGAGTCACATAGCTGATAAGTATCTGAAGCTATATTTGAACTCAAGAAGATGAGTCTTCCTGATACTCTATCCTCTGTTCCACCTGCCTGCCTTTTATAAGAGGTTTTGGTTTTCTTCTTTTTTAAAATATTGTGTTTTAGATATTTTTTATCTTCTTTCTACTATATCATCACCTTGTCCCTACATTATGTTTTACTTACTTACTTACTATTTAAGTATAACTCTATTGCCCTCAAACTCTCCTTTGCTCTACACACACATCCCATGCTCCTTTTTTATCAGCCATTTTCTTTATCCTAGGATTTAACTTTTATTTATTCTGTTATACCCTTCTCAATTTTCCCATCTCTTTTTTCTCTTTGCTAACGCCCCCTCCAATATCTCTTTCTATGAAGTTTTTCTTTTCTTTGTTCTTTTCCTTAATTCCCTTCTGTTTCAGCCTTTTCTGAAATGTCATATTCTGATTCATGGTCTATACCCTTATTCATTCCTTCTTTCATCTCTTTTTGTTGTTCTAAAGAACTAAATTTTAACTACCTTTTAATATTTTCTAGGATTTCTTTATAATTCTTGTCTCCCCTTCTTTTTTTGTCTTCTGTGTCTTAATTTCAGATACATGAATTCATAACGGAATAAGGTTGGATAGAGGCAGCACTACATGGTAGAACTACCTTGTTCCAATTTTCCCTGTTCTCCCCCAATCACTCTCCTCCCTAATGAGTGTGCCATTTTATTTAAAAATATGATCTTCCCTCCATTTGAGTATTAGCTACCCCTAGGAACTGTCACGTCCCTGCTCCTCATTGGGATCTGCCTGTCCATGGAAACTCAAAACTCAGAAATTTGTCTCCCGGTGCATCAACATCTCAAAGATTAAGACTATTATGAAGTCTCCATCAATTATCACAGGCACACAGTTCTTCTCTCTTGGGAGGATCTTGCAGTCAAAAGTGGAAAGGGAGAAGAGACTAAGCACGTACATAATGCCTACTATGTACAAGGTAATGGATCACAACAGCTCTGTGAGGTAACTGCCCTTATCTTTCCCATTTAACAATTAAGGGAACTGAGGCAAACAGGCTAAATGGCATACCCAGGATCACATAGCTAATGTGTCTGAGGCAGGATTTAAACTCGTCTTCCTCCAGACCCACTGCTCTCTCCATTGTACTACCTAGCTGTTTCTAAAGGTCCCTTTCCCTTCCACTAGATTTATTCAGGTGAGTAAGAACTGTAGGGATATGTTCTCCAGCATCTTGGCAGGGTTCTCTCTTCTGCCCTTTGTCAAGTTGTAGTTGTTGTAACTCTGAGGCATAAATCCTCTTTGGGGGAGAAGATTCTTCAAGCATTAACAAGTTTTAGATAAAGCATCCCATCTGCCATCTTAAAGGTCCAGAAGAGACTTTGTGTTTTCAAGCAAAAGGTACAATGTCAGAATGTGCTCATGTAAAGAAAAGGTAGTAGCCTACCTCAGGACTCCAACTGGAAGCTGGAAGCAGAGAGAAAGTCCCCAGCTTTGTGACTAGTGAACTTGAATATGACAGAGACCACAAGACCAACAAAGTGATGTTCAACAGTGTTCATGTGAGACCAGCAAAGAGAGATGCCCAGAGTTAATACATGCCTCTCTCAAATGCCAAGCAGAGACCAGTGAGAAGAGATTGAGCAGTATTACATTATACTGAATAGTATTACATTATCATTATAATAGTTATTATATGTTATAAGAGTATCATACATTATATATACATATATAATAGCATTACATTATAATACAGTATTACATTACTAGATGACATCAACAACCCTTCAGGACTGAAGGTATGAGTAGCCCTTTCACATAGGCATACAGTTTTACAGTGTGTGACTCACTATGTATTCTCCCCATCTATGTCCTCTCTTCCCATTGATTGTGTGTCTATTTGTGAGAGTGTGTATTTCAGGCTTATGGAAGTTTTGAACTAATTGTGCACTCTAGCTTACTTGCAAAAGTAAATGCATTAGTAAAGGCTTGTGAGCAAGTACAGATCCACAGAGTATCTTTAATCTGGGGTTGCCTGATCTGGTGGTTGGTATTCTGCTAAATTGAGATTCTATAACAAGAATTTCTATCACATTCTGCCCATCCTCACGTCTTTGGATACTAGTCTTAGTTCCTCTGTTAAATTGTAAGCTCCTTGAGGGTAGGGATGTATAATTTTTTGTCTCTGGCACAGTAACTTGCACATAAAGGAAATTTTAAAATGTCTGCCAAATTTAATAAAGCCTTCCCCAAACATTATATTAAAGTTTATATTTGTTTAACTGTTAAACACAGAGATTAATAACTATCTCTGCATAATAAACAACCTCATCTATTAAGGAGAGTAAAAAAAAACCTACAAATATTTTTGTAGTGGGGAAAAAAATCACAACCATAATTTCTATTTTATATTAACTCCCTTGGCTTGCTGACCTGGTGGCTGCTTGCCAACTTGCAGAATGGAAGATTCCTAACACATTAGACAACAAACTAGCTTATTAAAAATTGGAATATGCAGAGAAGAGAGGTGATAGGTAATGTTATGCAAAAAGTCTAGGCTATTTTGCCAGAAGAATTCAATCGGCTGAGTAAAATATTTATTTCCTGCATCTTCTGGTTTGATGTTAGCACTTTTCCAAATGAAATGACTCCCTAAAGAGAAAACACATTTCACATGTTTAGGGGTTCTTAACAAATACCAAGCACTGATCCCTGTGTTTGAATATCCCAACTGGTCTATTGCTGGTAACATGATAACAAAATCGGTTCTTCACTCAGAGAAAAGCTTTTCTGACTTCTCTATTCTTTCCCATTTCTGCATTGATATGAAGATCAGAGTCATCTGCTTGAATGAGATTTTGAATCCTGATGCAAACAATGAGAGAAAGTAAAGGCTTTCTGGCTCTCCCAAATTTGTATTCAGACTCTTCTTTTGTTCCAGCTGTAATCACACTCCTATCAGTATTCCAAGGATTTGGGCAAACAGGCTGCCTCTGTCAAAATTGTAGTGAGTTAATGCAGTCCCATATAGCTTGCTTGTGTAAATTATTGCCTTGGAAGGAAGATGTAAGTTGCTATTTTGACATATGTCAGTTTTATTTGCAGCTCAGTTCTGATTTTTTAAAGCATTTTGACACTAGCTTAGTCACTCAAATGTGCGGTACTGAATGCAATTAAACTTCAGAAAATGAAAGGGGGGAAAATGACACATATGACTTAATGTCACAGAGACAAGAAAATCCAGATACTAAGATGAGCTTGTGATCTTAATTCTCTCTTCATTGTGTTGCTCTCGAGAGAGAAACAAATACATATAAGTCATGTTATCAGGGATGAGGTTTTCTTTCTCAGCTTTCCAGATTAATAAATCATGTTGCTATCATTCCTTCATTCATTAGCATCAATAATCTTCACAATGTTTGTCCTTTATTGTACTAGCCCTCTACTAGTCATTTAAGAAAAGTAATTTTTTTTTCAAAATATTTATACCAGATGGCTGAATTACCTATGCCCAGGTGAATGAAGAATTGAGGCAATCCTTAGGATAACTCAACTTATGGACAAATTCACCTGAAATATGAAGATAACTGGGGTGAAAAAATGTGTTTGTTATGCCAGAATATGCAGATACTGTAACAGCTTTCATCTTCCTTATTTAATGAAACTAGGAAGTTTTGGGGGCGGGGGCCTAGCCTCACAACTGGTTAAAACCCCTCTGCCATAAGTTTTGAAAGAGAATATCACCATTTCTTCTGTTTTTTAAATAATTTTAAATAATTAACTTAATAATGCTTATTTATGCCACTCTTGGCTCTGACATCAGGAAGCAAGGATTAGGGTCAATAAGTAAGTAGGGAGCCTCAGTAGTTGTATAAGATACATCTATCAGTCTGGAAAGAGTACATAGAACTCTATGTAGTATTCAGAGCATTCATAGTACTCTCATAGTACATCATGTAAGGAAATGAAGGCTGAATAGAGATGAGATGGCTTAGAAAACAATGCATTTCCCTCCTTTAGACAGGGCCATATATATATATATATATGGTGATTCCTAGACTATCAAAGATCAAAGTCTTTCTGGAAACAAGCAAAAAAGGTACTGAATACTTACACGTTATGAAATGAGAGGAAGCCCTGTCTATATATACATGTGTATAGGTATATATATGGTATGTATATGAAAACCAACCAATGAAGGTCCATTTTTGGAAATAGAACCAAACATGCAGGTTTGGTGAATCTCCTTCTGAAAGTACATGATATAGAATTAGAGAGGAGGGAAAGACCTGACTCCAAATTAGAACATGAAGAGTTCAAATTCAGACAGTTTCTTTATCTTATTTATTATTTATTTATTTTATTACTTATTTATTTATTATTATATTTATTTCTTTATTATTTATTACTTATTTATCTTATTTTATTTCTTTATATGGTGAGAATGATTCTGAGCTCCAGAAGGCTAGTGGACAGATATACTCCTCCCTACTCCCCTCACCTCCCAGCAGGCTGTCCCATGAATAGATGTATTCTTAGGCAAGCCTGTTTCTTGAAAGGTCTGTCTCCTATTTGTGTCTTTTTTTTCCTTTGGTACAGGACCTTGTGAGGTCTCAAAAGACTGGAGGAGCCATCAGAGGTCCAATGACAGGAGTCCATGGTAAAAGATGCAATAGCTGCTGTAGCCAGGCTTGGCAAGGGTACCAGTGAGGCATTAAAGACTGACCTGTTTGCCCAAGTCCAGCAGTGGGTGAACCTAGAAGTGAGATTTGTGTTCTACAAATAAGGAACTGACTCCATTCATCACAATGCTGCATTTGGAAGTGAACTTTGGTTAAACAAACTTTATAGCAGTCACTAAGTTTGAACTCACTCTCCCCAAGGACTGTCGTGGTACAAGGGAGAATATATTCCCAATTCAGGAGAGTATGTTTATGCTTTGATTCTTACTACATCTTTCAGTAAATATTACTTTGTAAAAGATAATTATATTAAATATTTAATCACACTACAGAGAAATCAACTCATTAAATTTATTTTAGTGTACTTATCACTAGTTAAATAATTTTGAAGTAATAATTGGCACTGGGTGATTGGGTGAAGGAAGCACAGACTAGAATAGGGGCTCAAAACAATGGCATTAGAGTGATCACCCCAGCACCTCAGGATTACTCCTCTGAGTCTTAAGTAGGAAATGGAGCTACTGTCTAGGAACCTGACTTGAAAGTTGAGATAAGTTCGCCCTCTCCTCCCCAAGGTTTCTATCAGACATATTTGGGTTACGGGGGGTATACACATACACACACACACACACACACACACACACACACACATGCACATCATTAATAATGCCTCTCATGCCATTTGCTCATAGTTTGTAAGAAACTACACTGCACTTATTCTTTCTTTGGGTTTTTCCATTAGCCTTTTGCTATTTGTAATTTTAATTTCAATTAAAGAAAATCTTGACCCAAATGTTGTGTTTTTCTTTAAACTCTGAAAGTCAATAACCTAAAACTTTGCCAAAAGAAAGAATAGCAAAGCAGTAAATGCCTTTCAGAAAAATTGCTTTGCTCCAGTCCACTAAAATAAATTTCGGAAATACTCTTAAGATTTGTTTTCGAGATTTGTAACACTTTCCCCTCCCCCAAGGGGGCCTCTTCGGTAGTGTACCTTTGATTGTTGACTTCTCTCGACTATTTCAAATCCCTCTTAACTGGTCTCCATGACTCAAGTCTCTCCCTGTTCCAGTTCATCTGCCATATACCTACCAAAATGACTTTTCTTAAGCATGGATTTGACCATGTCACTCTCCTACTCACCCTCCAGTGGCACCCAATGAGCTGTTTTAACTTTCAAATCCCCTCACAATTTAACTCCAACCTACCATTCCAGTCTCAAAGTACATTACTCCCAGACCCATATTCTGTGATTCATCCAAATCTTTACTTTGTTCTTCTCATACTCTGTCTCTCATTCCACTTCTACATCTTTTCTCTGGCTACCTCTCATACTTGGAATTCTCTGCCTCTTCACCTCCAGGTCCTGCAATCACTCTTTAATCCTGAACAAGCTCAAGAACCACCTACATAAAACCTTTCCTGATCCTTTCAGCTCCTGGTGTCCACCACAAGCCCTGACCAACTTGTATTTAACTATCCTGTATTTATTTGTATTTAATCATATAAATACATACATATTTAGTGTATACCTGTTTGCTGGCTTTCTTCAAGACTCAGCTCAAATGCCACATTCTGCAAGAAACCTTTCCCTGTCGGCCCCTCCCCACTCCCACTGCCTCTTTTCTGGCATTACCTCTCATTTGCCTTGTATATATTGGATATGTATGTAGTTGGTTACATGCCCTTTCCCCTTTTAGAATATCATCCCCTTGAGGGTATGGACTATGTTTTTCCCTTTATTGCATCCCAATGCTGACACAATACCCTGCATATGATAAATGCTTCATAAATGCTTATCAGCTGTTTGACTAATCAGAGTACTTGTTGTTTTTCCCTATTAGAAAGTAAACTACTTGGGAGTGGGCAGAACTTCATCATTTCACTTTGTATCCACAATGCCTAGTGCAAAATAAACTTTTAGTAAATTCTGGACAATTGATGAAGAATGGAGTATCTCTGCTAGCCACTAGAGAATGCTCAAACTACAAATACATAAAGGAACAAGACCTTTCTGGAATGCTGAGAAATTAGAATTAACCCTCACTGTCTGAATCTGAAATGAATCCAGGGGATGAGCTCAAATATTAAGTCAATCATCTCTTCCTATGCCTTGAATCCTCATTTTATATGGGCTCCCTCTCTCAGACTACCCCCTATACTTACACCCCAAATGTAGAATTAGATAATTACATACTTCATTATGTTATTAAAGGGGGAGGGGGTCTTTGGATCTATCACTAACGGTTTCTTAAGTGCCTACTATGTGCCAGGCATTCTACTGGAGATAAAAAGAGAAGTCATGAAATAATACCTACCCTATATATAGTCATATCCATCACTACATTGAAGAAGTAATATTCAGTGAAGAAGTCAGGTGGTAGCTCATATGAGGGACAAGGGATTGGCTTATGTTTTTGGAAGTCCCTGTCCATAAAGACCAGGATGAGTGGAAACTCTGACAGATACCCAAGGGTAGTCACTCCCTATACAATTTTGGAAAGGCACTTGGTTGCCTATTAACAGGCATTCAGCAGCTAAGTAGTCTAGTGAATAGAGTACTGGACTTGGAGTCAGAATGATCTGAGCTCAAATTCTCCCTTAGGTACTAGAAGTGTGTCCTTGGGCAAGTCACTTAATTTCTCAACCTCCAAAGCATCTACCTTACACATTTGATGTTAGACTCAAATGACATAACATACATAAAGTACTTTGCAAAACTTTAAGCACTATGTGAATGCTAGTCATTATTATTATTATTAGGATGATGTAGCATCTTACAATCACTCTTCATCCAAAGGTACCTATTTTTAAGTAGATAATTGCAAGCTGGTTACTTCTATAAGATCAGTAGGGCACAGGAGGCCTCTATCACAAAATGAAAATTATACGTTCAAAATTGTTCTAGCTTGTGTCCTTTAGTGCCCTTCACAAATAGGTTGCAACTCTGCCAGGGGCTGAGGCATTTATTGTTCTATCCCTGGCACTCTGACTTCTCTGTTAGCCCAGTAGTTCCTCTCCTATGATGAACTGGATGCTAAGAAACACTTTTTGTCTGGTTCACCAATGATGCCTCATGCTACAAGAGAACTATGTACAAATGGAAACATTAAGAGTCCTGGAAAGTTCTGCTAGTGGGCTAAGCTACAAACTGCATGGCTGATGTGAGAGAGATCTTTGACAAATGAGTTATGTGATCTACACCAATTCCTGGACAGTCATCATAAGTCTGTCCAAATGGTCTGGGACCTGAAGAGACTGAGACTAGATAATCAAAGACCTTTGAGGTCAGGGCCAATGGAGTGATTTTTCCAAAGCCCCTATGACAGGATCATCTAAGGTAGGGATGGGTAACCTGTGGCCTTCTAGGTCCTTGGGTGTGACCTTTTGACTGAGTCCAAGTTTTACAGAACAAATCCTTTTATTAAGGGGATTTGTTCTGTGAAGTTTGGATTCAGTCAAAGGTCTGCCCTTGAGGCCCTAGAGGGCCACATGTAGCTTCAAGGACACAGGTTCCCCACCCCTATGCTAGGGTCTTCTCCAAACCACAGCAGGCATTAGTTCTCCCTAAAAAGTGACAAAAATGTCCCCCAGATCAGATTGACCCTTGACTCTCTCAATCCAACTTCCTGGGCACATGAGGATATAAAAAAATCCTACTTACATGGAATCAAGGCAAATCCATCTTTGAAGACCAGAAGAGTCACCAACTCCTGCTCTGCAAACCAGATGAGTTTCCATATAGAAACAAGGTGGAGTTAGGGGAAGAAGGGAGAGGAGGTAATGTTTCTAGAAGCTAAGTACTACTATATCTTTCTTGCATATCATTTTCTATGGTAGAACTAAGTAAATGAAGTAAACCTTTTTGTTAACTTCAGTGACATATAAATGCCTCATTTAAACTTGACTAGAACCAGGACTACCTGCATCCGGCTCGTCTTTAACAACCTCTAGAAGATGTTATCAGTCTTTAGAAGAGAAATTCTCTTACCTGTTCCATCCCAGGCTCTCCACCACAGGTTCCTTTGGGTGGTGATGATAAAAAAATTATGAATAACAGCATATCAAGAAGCATTCTGCTTTAGGTATTGCCCAGGCATATTTCATCATGGGAATGAATGCAAACTAAGCTCAGAATCTTTTGTCATTTTAATATCTTAAGAATCAAAAAAACCCGAAATGATGGGTATTTTTAAGTGGAAATATAGGCAAAGGACATAATGTGACATCATCCTGCCGCTGCAATCCCCATTGCCTATTTCTGCAAACTGAGACTAGAATAAATTTCCCCTCAAAACAAAGATTAACTTTAAATTGCAGTTGTTGAGCTACAGTAGAGAGGGAAAAAAATAGGCCTTGAAACTCTATGGGAAGATTAGCTGAGAATATTAATTTTCATTAATTCTAATTTTCATTTGCTTGTTCATTATTGAATTCAATGATACAAAATTAACCTTTCAAACTTGAACAGCAATTGATATTGAATTACTGCAGTTTAGTATAGTGTCGTTTGATGCAGAGTATAGAAAGATCTTTTGAGTAAGGAAGCTATTCTTTGGATGAGAAGGTGTGTGTGTGTGTGTGTGTATGCGTATGTGTGTGTTGCAAATTTTTAAGTATCATATAAATATTAGCTATTGTTACTATATTAGGGCTAAGAAGATAAGGTTCACAGAGGCTGTTGTTGACCAAATGTTGAATAGCAAGTTACTCCCACAACAAATAAATGAAATAAAAACTTTAAAAGGTTTTGGGCATCCATTTAGTGCCTAGATCATCCATTTGTGGCTTGCTGTCTAAATAGCCCAAAAGAGTTCTACCCAAGTAGTGGCTTACTCGCCTATAGGATATGACCCATTGATTATCTTTTTCCTTCTTATTCATGTGATTTCATATAGTTATATATATATATATATATATATATATATATATATATATATATATAGTTATCCCTTCCACATTGTGGGAATTAGGGCTGTGGTGCCCCCTTGATCTGGAAAATCCTCATAAAATATTTTGGCCCTCCCTTTGTACCAGAGAAGAAGTCTCATTTTTAATGGAGTGTTTAGAGTAACTTACTATAAAAATTGGGTTGTTTGGTCATAAACTCAGTCATCTGCTGGCCTTCAAGAGTCTGCAGTTTCTGCAAAACTCTTAAAAATTCCTATTTTATTTTTATGCCAACCCAAAGTGATGAAAAATTTGTGAAAGGATAACTGTACAAAGTATTTTTGTTTTTGTTTTAGATTTTTTTAAATGTGGTTCAATTTATACTTTGCATTTTAGATCTGTTCCTGAAAAAAAAATGTGTATGGATCAGATTTCAAAAATCAAATCACATTTTTCCATTGACTTACCTTATAAGAGCTTTATTTTCATTTGTGATTTATCTAGTTGGTTCCAAACACAATTGCTTTAAAATTTTGTATATCTTTGTGAAGGAGTTGATGATAGCAAATATTTAAATGCACTATCAGAATACTTTCTTAGAGGAAAGTCTTTTTTTTATTTTGGGGGGCTTATTTTAGGATAAGAATTGACACCTCTCCCCAATTATATGTTTTAGAATTTTTCATTTTCTCATATCAGACAATCTTATAGATAGCACATTGGTAATTATTGTTAGGGGGCCCCAAGTATCACCAAATACATTTAGTGACATCTGCTTTAAAATTAGTACAATCTCCCTAAGAGCTAGGTGATTACTATTATAATTCCCAATTTGCCAGATAAGTAAATTACTCTATTATAGTTCATAGAGATGACCCATGCTCCTCTATTTAAAAGTTTATAATTCATAGTAAGAGGGAAGCCAGACTGCCAAGTTAGACTTGGCATTTCTGGGGTAGCTCTAGCAGCTCTAGCTTTCAGTCACGCAGACAGAATCATGCATTCTGAGTTAGTCAAGTTTTAGAATTTTAATAATTTCATTTGTTATAAAGTATAAATTTTGAAGAATAATTGCATGTTCATTTGATATTAAATGATGATGAAAAGTGAGCATTTAAGTTAACACCTTCCAGTAAGAAATTTGGTAGGTAAGATTATAGCTGATTGCACTGAATGTCAGAAGATCTTTAATAAAGAGATTGCATGTATAGCTCTGTAGTC
>JAQQSW010003609.1:0-14651 GCA_028646575.1 Pseudocheirus occidentalis | reverse complement strand
AATATTAGAAAACAGGAATAATTTTTGCAATAAATATCCTCTTCTTGAGTCAAAAAAAAAAAGAATGCTACTGGGAACAGCTTTTAAGGTTCAGATTACATAGTAATAGTGAACACTCTGTTTATTCCATTACAAATCAAGGCAAACATTCACAATACATCACAATATAATATTCACAATATATCAAGGTACAGTACAATATTCAGTCTTCCACTCATGGGGCAAATCAATACTTAATCATTCACTAATCAATTCATAATACAATAATCAAACTTCCACTCATGGGGCAACGATACATCAACTCAATCAGTTCATACAATCATTAGAAAACAACACAGATCTTTCAACCCTCGGTGTCCAGCAAATCTCAGTTTCATCCAAGGGAAGGCCTTTTCTTCTTCTTGACTCTGGGTGGTCTCTCTGATTCCCTGGATCCCTTTCCATGGTCCCAGCTCCCTCCTGAATCCACCAAACAGTCACCTGTATACAGATGCAGACAGCTGCCAGGTTCTCATCCAGTCCTTAGAGGTAGACAGCTCCCAGGTCCTTGTCCAATCCAGTCCAAAGCAATCTCTGGTACACACTGAAGTTCACAGGGTCCAGCACTTCTCAAACCCGTCACCACTTCCCTTGTCTGGAACTCAAGGATCAGCCAGGCCATGAACGAAGTCTTATCCTGGTCATGCTTCTTCAGTCCTCCAGCAGTTCAGAACCTAGGACCCAGAAGGAATATTGGCCTTCTGGGTGGCCTTCAACAGATTCTGGTCTCAGGAAAACTCCATCTTTTTCTCAGTCTGCTTCCAGATGCTGGGAGAGAAACTGTCTCTCTCTCTTTCACTTAAGAAAACTCCAACTCACTTCCTGCAGCCAAGCTCCCAGATGCTGAGACAATCCTGATTCCTCCACAGGAAAATTCCAATTCTGTCTCTCTGTCTCTAGAATTCTTCTTTATAAACACACTGGCCTCCTGTCTCATCCAATCCCCTTCTTCCACCAACCGGGGAGTTCATGCCTTCTCAACAGCGGACAGGGCTCACACCTTCCTTACAGAGCTCAAAAGTCTCAGCCCTAAGTTACTAAGTGCTAAGTATCTCCTAAACTGATTGCTGTTACACTGGGAAAATGCCTTCCCTGGGAATATTTACTTCAAGGGATGTCCCGGAGCATGTACCTCAAAGATTCAAGTAGAGCTCAAGGAGGGTCCCAGAGCATGCACTTCATCACCACCAGCTGCATGAGAGTTCCCTGAGGACAGGATCTGCTTTTGTCACTTATGTTTGTGTTCCCATAGAGCCTGGAAGCACTTCCTAAATGTTTGTTCCCTTTCTTCTTACTTCTGTTTCTATAACATTTCTCATATCTCTGCTTTCTCTCCACTCGTGTTGGAAACTAACCTAGTGCAGGCCTTCTGGCCAATTACAGTAGCTTCTTAATGGGTATCCCTCTCTCAAGTCTCTCCACTCAGAGGAGCTCTCCATGGCATGTCCTTCCTTCAGAGGCTAGCTGTTAGGATAAAATCAGCATTTGAAACCTTTCACAATCTGACACTAAACTCTCTTTTGATTCTTACTACATATCACTATTCTTTCCACACCTGAAATTCCATGGTCCTGAAGAGGAGCCCAAAGAGGGTTAGGGCTGCCTGAAACTCCAAAATACCAACATGCCGGGTCCTGCTGAAAGAATTCTACTCAAGTCTTCTCAGCCAAGGAAAAAGGAAAGTTTATTGAAAGTTCAAGTTTGCCATGTGGGGTGCTAGGCCATTTAAAGGTGCTCTCACAGAGCAAGTCTATACTAAGCTATCTCATGGCACTCTCACTGAGCAAGTCTATGTCAAGCTATTCCATGGCACTCTCACACCACATGGAGGGAAGATGGGGTTCTATATACAATAAGGCTGTGGGAGGAATCTAGGGGTGGTCCAGTGGAGGAGATTGGGGAGGGTCTTCAGGAGGAGTGCGATGAGGTCAGGCTCCAGTAATGAGTGGTTCAGGGTCGAAGTTGCTGGAGGCTACCTGGAGACCATAGGCAATGGTGAGCCAGGCCAGTTCAAAGGTGGGAACAGGAACATTAAGGGTGGGAAACTATTGGAACAAAGGGGGTCTAAAGACCTGGGCAGAGCCACATCTCAAGGCCCATGACCTCAGGCAAATGTCTTCCCTGGGAAGGTTTACTTTCTCAGAGCCTATAGTCAAAGAATCAAGGAGAATTCAAAAAGGGGAGGGGTCCCAGAGCCTACACCTCATCACTTCCTCCTCTTGCATTATCTTTCCTAAGGCAGAGTCCAATAAACTCAGCCAGCTTCTCTATTCATGTTTAGTGTCAACCATAGAAGATGAGGTGTAGGCTCTGGGAGCCCCTGGAACTCTCCTTGAATCTTCCCACATAAGGCATTTGCCTGAGGCCATAGGCCTTTCATTGTGGCTCTTTCTAAGTCTTTACCTAGCTCTCTTGCCCAGCAATTCCCCACCCCTGATCCTCCATTTTCCACCCTTCAATTGGCCTAGCCTGCCATTGTCTGTGGTCTCCAGTTAGCCTCCAGCAACTTCCCACCCTTAATCACTCCTTAATGGAGTCTGACCTCATCTGACTGCTGAAGACCCTCCCCAAACTACAACCCCTAGATTACCACAATATTTATGTATTTAAGATCCCATCTTCCCTCCATGTGGTTTTGATGAGGTGTAGACTTTGGGAGCTCCTTTGAGCTCTCCTTGAATCTTTGATGTACATGCTCTGGGAAACCCCTTGAAGTCTGATTGAATCTTCCCACTTGATGAGGCATTTGCAGAGGCCATAAGTATTTTGTTGTGGCTGGGCCCAAACCTCTGTTACTAGCTTTGGCCCTCCATTGTCCATCTGCTTCCCACCCTTGCTTGAGCCTATCAAAATATCAATTCACTTTTGCATTGACTTCATTGACTCTTCCTGATGACCCTCCCTAAACTCCTCCTCTAGACCTCCCCTAGATTCCTCTGTATATAGAATCCTATCTTGCCTCCATGTGGTGTGAGAGTGCCACAGAATGCCCTAGCACAGACTTGCTCTGTGAGAACACCATAGAATGATCTAGCATAGACCAACTTCTTGAGAGTCTACCCCATATGGCGAACTTGAACTTTCAATAAACTTTACTTTTCTTTGGCTGAGAAGACTTGAATGGAATTCTTTCTGCAGGACCTGGCATGTTGGTATTTTGGGGTCTCGAGTAATCCTAACTCTAACCACATCATAGAGACTAGGTGGGGTGTGCCCCACTGTCCCTACATGACCCATGTCGAACAAACATTACATTGGCCCTTCTTCTAGGACGTTATCAAGATATTGATGTTTGTGCCAAACGAAGAGAAAAGTGAGTGCTCTCATTAAGAAGTCTTGACCAGGGCTCCAAACATGAGGTTCTTTTGTGGTCCAGATATCCTGAAACTGAAATGACTGAACCACAAGGTCAAAACCTCCATTTAACAGCTGAGGGAAACAAGGCCAGCAGAGGGGACATGGACTTCCTCGAGGCTAGAGAAGTAGAGTTCACATTCAAACCTGGGAACTCTGACTCCCAAATTTGTGCTCCTTCCATTGTACCATACTGCCTCTCAAGGGTTCTTGGTGACAGGCTACATACACACATACACACACACACACACAGACACACATATATAAAATTTCCAAGCAAATCTCTTTTAAGGGGCAATTTATTCTGTGATTAGCAGAAACCAACCACCATGATTTTTCTCTGTAAGCTGAATGATGTACCACAACAACTACTTAAGTCACTTGATGCAGTAAAATCAATCATGATGGGCAAAGGATCAATTTGTCCTCCTTGAAAAATAAACTTCTCAGTCTGATTTAATGTTCAGTTAGCTCGAAATCTAATAAAACCCTCAGCTATAAATTAGAATGCACAAATGAGCAATTCTCTTTCTCGCTGTATCTGTCATGAAAACAAAGGTGGGAGGATCTTTAGAAATGAAATGCCTAATAGTCAAATTTAATAGTCAGATTCTTTTCCTCTTCCCTTTTTTTTCCTCCCCCACCCCAGTGCAAAGAGAGCCTTAATATTTACATAGGTTATTTTACTTTTCGTTTAAATGATCTTTGGGCACTTTACTAAATGATTATCTGTATTAGGTACAGATATTCAAGCACAGAAATTGTCTTACCCTCAAGGTGCTTACCTTCACTGTGAGGATAAGATCAGAAGTGGGTCAAAACAGACATTGAAAAGTAAAGGGAAAGTCCTTTAAGAAAGTTATACCTAGAAACGCCAGAAACCTTATTGTGTCAATTGTATCTGAAAAGAATAAGACAATGTACTTGCTTCTAGGGCACACACTGAACTCTTTCCTTTGTCATCTAACTACTCACTCATATGCTTGACTGAAGTTGGAGCATGGGGAGATTAATTAGCTGAATCCAAACTGATCTCCGCAAAGCAGCCTTAGAGATTCTTACTGAGGGACCTTACTTTGAATCAGGAAAGGTTGTGGACTTGAAGAAAGCTGGGCCTCTCCCACATTCTGCCTGCAGGTAACAAACCTCAGAGCCAGGGCTCTCTAGAAGTCAAACAAATGAAGCTTTGGCCAATCGTAGGCTGAGAGTTGTTATAGTGGTTAGAAGAAAGCCATGATGCTACAGCTGAGAGAAGCACTGTAACATTCCAGGTGAAGAGGTCACATACCATCCAGCTGAGCCAATGGACGAATGTGGTAAGAGACTATAGGTGCCCATCAAAGAGCAAACCCAGAGTTCCATAGATTGATCCAGCTGGCACAGACATTGCACCCAGTGAAGAGCCCATGGCTAAGCAGCCTACTTGGTCTAGCCAGCTCAGCCAAAGCCCAGCAGATGATGAGCAAGGTTTAGATTGAATAAACTTCCTGACTCAGAAGCAAACTTGAGCTTGAATCCAGCTTCAAACCTTGACATAACCTTTCCTCATCTAGGAAATGAGGGGATTGAACCCGAGGGCTTCTAAGGTCCCTTTACATGTAAAATACATGTATAAAGGATTTTCAAACTTAAAGAGTTATTATGTAATACTATTGTTTGTTGCTGTTATCCCAATTCTAAATCTACAATTCTATCCCTGATCCTGCCTGCCAGCAGCTGTCCAGTATCAGAGTGGCCTGGCCAGTCCAGTCCAGCAACAGTTTCCCAGTGTCTAAGGGGCCTGACTGGTCTAGCCTAGAATCAACCAAGCCTAGTGAGGAGTCACCTCAGCAGCTGGGTATTCTGCTGGACCCAGCCGAGCAGCAGATGGACCCACCATCCAGCCAGGAACAAGGTCACCTGGGCAGCAGGATGATCATCCCTTTTAAATGGGTCTGGAGTTGTGCATTGCCTTGGCCATGTACATAAACTGCATGTGTACTTAAAGTATGTACCCATTGTATTATAAGTACATACCCACTTTGCTGCCACTGCGCCACCTGCCCCTAGACTCTGTGTGTATATGAGGGAGATTGCACCCTAGATTTAAGGAAAATGGCTTGCAACTACTTGTTATACCATTTGAATAAAAAGTTACCTCTAGAATGCCAAGAAACCATCCAGTCCCCTGGGGACCCAACTGGCAGTCAAATGGGCCTATGGAGGGTGTTACACAGTAACTCTGTATAGGTAAACACCTGCATTTCTTTATCATTTGAGGAAGGTGAGGAGACTAAAAACAGAAGGATCAGATTTGTAACTTCTGGATGACATTCAACTCCTTCCTACCCTTTTCCAGCCTCCCCTTATTCCTAATCAATTGACAATTCTGGATTTTTTTTTCTAAAAAATTCTGAACTTTAACACCAAATAAAATAGGCATTTCATATAGAGTGGAACATAGAAAGAGGAACTTCCATAAAATAGAAGTTTTCTCTTATATACAGCTGGCTTTTCTTCTTAAGTCTACAAGAGGTCCCACCTGTAGGTTTTCAAACTACCCTGTTCATCTGAGCTTTTTCTGCCTTTCCTTCATTCTGCGAATCTTCATTTAAAAAAAAAAGACGTCTTCATGACCGCGCTTTCTTTTTTCTTACCCTATTATTATCCCCTCTTGACCTCCCATTACTATTGCACTGTAACAAGAAAAAGAAAAAAAAGAATTGGCTCCTTCTCTCTCTCCTCTTTACACAGCTGCTTAAATAATATTCTCAAAGCCCAACCATATTATTCCTCCTTTCAGAAAGCTTTAATATCTCCCTGTTGCCTCCAGGTTAAAATACAAAGTCCTTAGCCTGGCATTTCCAGCTCATGTGAGTCAATTCAAGACTGTCTTTAGTCCCTTCTAGATGCTCTATGTTCTTGCCCAATTGCTCTACTTACCATTCCATACACTCAGCATTCTGCATTTCACCCCCATTTCTTTTCATAGCTTTTGGTTTCTCCTTGCCTGGAACATTCTCCCTCCTAAATCCAATTTGTTAAAATGCCTGGCTTCATGCCTGTGCCCAAAGAAATCAAAGAAAGAAAGAAAAAGACATACTAACATGTTTAAAGTAGTTCTTTGTGGGGGGCAAAAACTTGAAAATTAAGAAGATGCCCATCAGTTGGGGAACAGCTATACAAATTGTGGCATGTAAACATGATGGGACTCTTATGGTGCTGTAAGAAATGAGCAAGTTGGGGGGCAGCTAGGTGGTGCAGTGAATAGAGCACAGGCCCTGGAGTCAGGAGGACCTGAGTTCAAATCCATCCTCAGACACTTAACACTTACTAGCTATGTGACCATGGGCAAGTCCCTTTACCCCAATTGCCCTCCAAAAAGCAAAAAAAGAAAAGAAGAGGAGAGAAAAGAAAAGAAAAAAATAAATAGATTTCAAAGAGAAATGGAAAGACTTGTATGAACTGATACAGAAACACAGGGAGCAAATCAGATGAACGATTTATGTTGAAACATTTAAACACTTTTATAAACTGATTAAGAATGAAATGATCAGAGTCAGGAGAACAATTGAAGAATAATAGCAACAAAGTGAAAGCAAACAGCCCTGAGAATCTTAAGAATTCTAATCAACACAGTAACCACCAATGATTCGCATACAGAGGATGAAACCAGCTACTCAGAAGCTATCAGAACCAAGAGGCGATGGATTCAGGGTCTAAACTGGGACATGTATTTTTGGAACACAACCATGAGGGAATTGGTTTTACTTGACTGCACATAGTTTTTTCAAATAAGATATAATATATGCATGTGTGTGTGTGTGTGTGTGTGTGCGTGTGTGTGTGTATAAGAGACAGAGACAGAGAGGAGAGAGACACTGAGACACAGAGACAGAGAGAGAAGAGAGACAGAGACAGAGACACAGAGACAGACACAGAGACAGAGAGAGATGGAGTGTAAAGTGTGGGAGGGAAAAATAGCTTTGTTAATTTAAACAAAAACTTAAAAAAATTGAAAATGAACAAAATCCCAATATGCCCAGCTTTTCCCAGGGCTCTTTAACTGACCTGCTATTTGAAGCAGTTAGGGGTGGGGGTGGGGGAAGGAGAGATGGAAGTGTCCTTTTCTTTAAAGGTTGCTCCTTCTGATGTAAGCTGTGATTGCCAGGTTGGAAATAAAACTAGAGATCTGGGGGTGGGGTCATTGATATTCCAGAGACTCTTGGATTGTTCCTGGACTTTCTCTGCCATGGTCTAAAGGGGATATGGTAATCAAAGGAGATTGGTAGCTTGACTTTACCCGGCACATGCTGCCTCCTATATCTTTCTTTCTGTGTCAGCTGGTTTGGCTTGCTTATTCTCCTGACTATGTTTCATATTTTCCAAACTTCAGTATCACGTTGAAACAGCAGTTTCCCTTTGGAACCTCCCTCATTATCTAGGCTTTCCTCACCCTGGAACACCCCTTTGCTATTCTAGTTCTCTTCTCCATTGGTAAATTCCTCCCGGGACCCCCATTTTTGAGAGGTGCCCAGGCTGGCCAAACTTCTTTCTGTTCCCAGCTATTATTCTGATTATCTGGCCTTCAACTGCCTATCTGCTGGGGACTTCTCTTCCTCTTCTTCCTCCCCCTCCTCCTCCTCTTCCTTCTTTTTCCTCTTCCTCTTCCTCTTCCTTCTTCCTTCATCTTCTTCTTCCTTGTATCTTTGATGCTCAGCACAGTGCCCATCACATGGTAAGCACTTAATGAATCCCTATTACCTTGCCAATGGAAGAAATTGGCCAGCAACCAGAGGTGGTGGTGATGAAGATAGCAGAGCCCTCCTTCACAGGTCTAGCTCCTTGGATGAACACCACCTGGGTCAGGTTGAGAAAGAGGTTCTGATAATCTCATGGTTTAGGGTTTCCTTGCCTGTCATGTCAGTGGGAGGCAGTTTGGAATGATGCTGGTCAGCATTGTCATCAGGAAGGGCATGAATAGACACCCAACCCTGTTTGACTAATTTTTCTAGTACATGAAATGGAAATTCTTCTTGTTAAAATAATCTTCCAGGGATAGCAGAATTCATTTAACCTGTCAGTCAACTTCCATTTTAGGCAAATAAAATAAAATCGAAATTACTCTACAAGTTTAGCTACCTCCTGGCTCTGGCAGCCTGTCTTACAGATTCCTTTTCATTTCATCTCTCCCTGTCTGGAGACATGTCCAATGGTCTGTCAATCTTCTTTCTCCTCCAGGATATAGTGACCAGGTTTCTTAACATCTTAAATCTACAGCAGAATTTCAGGTATTCAGGTCTGAGTACTTTGAGAATGAAGACTCTTCCAAACGTTTCCCTCCTTCCCTGCAGAATCTCTGCCTCTGTAATGGAGCTTCCTTCTTTGTAGCCCATTCCCTCTTTTTAGACTCATACATTTCCTAGGTATTGCCTTCTTTAGTGGAGTCAAACAGTTTCTGAAGCCGTTTAGGGAAGGGGCCCCATCCTTCCAAAGTCCCAAAAGTGTTTCTCCCTGCCTGCAGGACCTTCAGATATTGGCAACAGAAAATCAATTCTTCTGTCTACTGAGATGATTCTTTCATGTTGAATTTATTCACACTAAAGTAAAATCCGTTGTTTTAGGACCTTGTTCCAGCTCAAAAATTTAGATCCTGAACATTTGATAAGTGAAAACCTGCATTCTTAAAGAGTATGATCTCATCTTAATTTTTTTTTGGGGGGCCAAAAACCCAAAGCTGGGCAAATCAAGGCCTAGAACATCCAGAATGTGTGGCCTTGTAGGTTTGGGTTTTTTGTTTTTTGTTTTTTGGAGGGGGCAATTGGGGTTAAGTGACTTGCCCAAGGTCACATGGCTATTTTTTTGTGTTAAGTGTCTGAGGTCGGATTTGAATTCAGGTCCTCCTGACTCCAGGGCCGGTGCTCTATTCACTACGCCACCTAGCTGCCCCAGCCCTATATTTTTTTAAAGCCTTGAAGAAAATATTCCCTTTTGTAGTTCTCACGCTTTCATCTGTTAATTTTATTCTTAGCTGGCTTAAAGGGCCAAGGGGTGAGTAGAGGTAGGAATACACATACGGTAGGGTACTAGAGAACATACAGCATGACCTGGGAGCCTGGAAGATCTGGGTTTGAATCCTGCCTCTGACACATATTGTCGATGTGAGCCTGGTCAAGTGATTTCGCCTTTCAGTTTCCCTAAAAAACAATCAGTCAGCTACAAACATGCTGCCAATTGGCAGCATCAGTGGAAGGGCTTTTTGTACCTGGAGTTCCCTACACTAATGAAATAACAAGTTTAGACGTCCCCCCTCCAAAAACTGACACAATTAGTGTTATTTAGTATAATAGACACATGCACACACTCATGCATATGTGTGTACTTGCACACACAGGTATGCACACTCATGCATATTCACCCCTCCCACACCCCTATTAGATTTAGAACTGAAAGACACCCTAGAAATTATCTTGTCCGACTGCCTTGTTTTATAGAGAAAATGATGGAAATCCAGACATGGTCCCATAAGGTCCCATGTGTGCACACAGAGGTTTATAGACACATCTGTCCCCACGTGTACGTAATGTCTCGCAATGCCTGGGATTTGTAGGGGAGAGGATTTGGGGGTTTTTATTTTAGTCTAGACCTGAGATGGGATCGTTGTGAGATGCTGCAAGTGTTGAGACAATTTCTAAATTCTTTCCACTGATGCAGGGAACTGTTTGCTCCATGGATACTGGAATACACCCATGCATGCAGATGTGCTTCTAGCACACATAACAAATGTTAGCATCTGGGTGTATAAATGTGTTTGAATATGTATGTAGGCATGTGCCTACAGATATATATATATATATATGTATATATATATATATACACATATATACACACACACATATGCATATATAGAAGCAATATATGTATGTAGCAATTGGTTGACACATAGCTTGTATATGCACACACACATATATTAATGATAACAATAGCTAACATTTATGGCATTTACTGTACCCCGCATTGTGCTGGGCATTTTGTAATTATTAGCTCAACTGATTCTCACAACACCTCTGGGAGGTAGGTTATCTTATTATTCCTGTTTTTATAGATGAGGAAATGGAGGGCAAACAGAGCTTCAGTGATTTGAAGTGTCTGAGGTCATACCTGAACTCACATCTTCCTGACTTCAGGGCTAGAGCTCTGTCCAAGGTACCGAGAATATATATATATACATCTATATTTGTATGTGTCTGTATATGTGTGTCAGTATATATGTGTGTGTAGATGTATACATGTGTGATATGTGTATCTTGGTACACATATGTGTGTAAATACGTACAAATGTCCACACTTGTCCAGATAACTGTGGAAGCATATGAAAGTCTCTTTAGTACAACTGAAATATTAAGAAATAAACTTTAAATTCTCTTTCAGATTGTTCTCTCTAGGAAAGTGTGTAGGGCAGCTAGGTGGTGCAGTGGATAGAGCACCAGCCCTGGAGTCAGGAGCATCTGAGTTCAACTCCAACCTCAAACACTTGACACTTATTAGTTATGTGACCCTGGGCAAGTCACTTAACTCCAATTGCCTCGGGGGAGAAAAATAAATTAAAAAATAAAGTGTGTAAAGGACCAAGAATGAAAGTTATATTGAGGGAAATGGATTGACGTAATTGAATCTATAACCAAAAATTTCCTCTAGGTAAGGCTACTCCAGACAAGTTATACAGATTTGAATCTACCATACAATACACATAGCAAATGAGCTCTCCCACTGAGAGTAAGTTATCTCAATCAATCCATCAACATAAGTATCTACTCTGTGCCAAGAATTGTGCTGAGCTGGGAGTATGCAAAAAAAAAAAAGGCAGAAGATAGTTCCTACCCTCAAGGAACTTACACTATGAAGGGAGAGAACAGGAGAACAGATATATACAAAATAAACTATGTATAGAATAAATAGAAAATAATTACCAGAGACAGAACCCTAGAATTAAGAGGTATTGGCTGAAGTTCCCAGTAAATTGGGGTATTGGAAGATTGTTCTTTTCCAGGTACTTTTTCGATTCTGGGGCAGCTCAAAGATTCAGTCAGTTCTGACTGGCACTTAGCAGCAAAGTGAGCATTCTCTCTCTGGCTACAGTTACCCAACTTTCATCTCTACAGGAATTTGGGGGTGCAGTGGACAGAGTATTGGGCCCAGACTTAGGAAGACTTGAGTTCAAATCTAGCCTCAAGCACAGTTACCCTGGGAAAGTCCCTTAATCTTTGCCTGCTGAGGTTTCTTCATTTGTAAAAGGAGGGTAATAATCACACCTGCCTCCTGGGGTTGTTGTGACATGGAAGGAGTCAATATTTGTAAAGCACTTAACATGATGGCTGGCACACAGTAAGTGTCATGCACATGTTAGCCATGTTTACTCTTCTTTTCAGAGGTCGACTTTTAAGGAGATGGACGTTTAGCTCTGCTTCTGTTAGCACACAGTAATACAAATCTACTTTTTTTTTCCTGTTGTCTCTCATTCTTTGAATTGGTTGGGGAAAATCTAGTCTCTTTTTCTAGTTAACTAATGAAACTGCTGAACCATAATTTAGCACAATTGCTTGGGGAACTACTTGTTCAGTGATGATATTTCTCTCCTGGAATAGCTTAACTCAGTCAAGTAATTTGCTTCTGGTGGCATTCTGTGTCCATTGTCCCTCCCTTCTCTCCCCCACACTACAAGTTTCTCTCTTCCTGTCCAGAACCTTCATTTTCTTCCCTCTTTAAAAATATTCAGCAATTTTACTGTCTTTGTCACTTCTCAGAAGGTCTATGCTCTATGGACTCTGATTGCTGCTTTATCTCTGAGGATAAATTTCCCTACTGACTCAGAACCAAGGAAACCTCCACCAGAATAGAATGAGGATTGATTACATACTTTTAAACCCTTTCAAACTTTTGCAAAGAAAGTGCAGAAGAAGCAGATGGTGTGGCTGATGAGGACTGCTGCATATTTCATGAAGATGCTCGAGCCCAGACCTGGAATAAAACTTCCAGGTCTCCTTATCTGCCCTTTTCAGGACCCCATTTATTGGATCCATGACCCTCCTGGATACCTGCTGAAGTCCAGGTAACCACAAGAGAATGCAAACATTACCTGCCTGACTGCTTTTTGGTTACAAGACCATCTTTTAGGGAAAGTTCTTGATACCTATAAAAATCAATCAGGGCAAACAGAGGTTCTAACCTCCAGCACCTACCATCCTACCTGCAGGGACACTTCATCTAATCCCTAAAATATTTGTAATCAACTAGGGATTATCATGGGGAGAGGAAAGGGGGAGACATAGCCATCCAGAGGGAAAAACAGATCCCTGAAACTGACTACATTCTACAGATGCGACAGGAACTGTTTTAATTCCTTTTCAGTTATGGCTAAGGGAACACAGTTACCCAAATCCTCTTTATGAACTCAGATCACATTTCTCTCTTGCCCTCTAGACACATAAAGGGTTTCTAACTGTATTTCCCCCCTAAACTTGATCTATTTCAATTTTAACCTTATTATCAAGTTAAGGAGGGAAGGAGGGAAGGAGAGAGTTTGAAAGTGAGGGAGAGGAAGGGGGGGGAGAGAGAGAGACAGAGAGAGAGAGAGAGAGAGAGAGAGAGAGAGAGAGAGACAGAGAGAGAGACAGAGAGACAGAGAGAGAGAGACAGAGAGAGAGAGAGGGAAGGAGGGAGGGAGGGAGAGAGAAGCTGTTTCTCATAAAGCATATCTTTAAAAGGATTTAAGGGAGGTCCTGGTTTTTCTACTGAATGTCATTTTACATAGAATAAAATCATTCTGCTGGGAGACACTAATTTTTGGATGTCTTATTTCCCTCACTACTCTGGTTTTGAATTTGCTGCCTTTTTCAATCTTTGGATAGACATGATTCACCTCCATTTTCCCTCATTTACTTTGACTCTGAGGGGGAAAAAAAGATTATGTGAGATTTTTCATTAACATTTTTAATTAGCTTCTTAGTGGTTGCTGACCCCTGATTGATTAACTCCTCCTTGGAAACATGGGGATATTTTCTCATTGTGTGCTATTAGCAGTAACCTTGCTTCTCTTTATGTTGATTGCTTTTTAAATCCTGAATTTGTGACTATTAGTCCTGTAGAAGCCACTGCCAGTTTTGACGTCTACAACAGAAGATGTGTAAGAGACCAATGTTGTTTCTATGTTAAATTGTCTTCAATTGCAAAGCATCTCTCCCCTGCTCCCCTCCCTCCCCCATCCTCAAATGTAAAGTGTTCTGAGGTAGGTGTCTATGAATAGAATGGGACTTTGGAGTCAGAAAGATCTGGGTTTAAATCCTAACAGACTTATTACTAACTCCGTGACTGGGCAAAACACCTAGTCTTAGTCTCCCCATCTTTTAAATACGATCATAATAGCACCTACATCACAAGGTTGCTATAAGGATCAAAGACACAATATATGTGAAGTATTGAGAAAAACTTATAATATCATATAAATTTTAGGTATAATGACTCTTCTGACAAAGAAAAAATGTATAGTCAGAAAAAGCCAGTAGATTCAAAATCAGAGTAGTGCCTGAGACAAGACAGCAAAAAAGATTTCCTTTCAAAACTGTATTCTATATAAAATGAAATTCACATATCTCTATATGATGTGAATTTTGACATATATGTGAATTTCCCTCCATTTCTTATATACATATGTAGAAATTGACCCCTTGGTGTACTGGAAAGAACACTGAAGTGGGAGTCAGAAGATCTGGGTTTAAATGTCAACTCTAAGGGTCAAAGGACCATAGATTTAAAACTGTGAGGGTCTTCAGACTTCTTCTAGTCTGCCTTCCTCATTTTAAAGATGTGGGAACTGAGGTCCACTGAGGTCAAGTGACATTCCCAAGGTCACACAAATAGTAAGTATCAGAGCCACGCTTAATAACCGTATGATTTTGGGGAAGTCCCTTGAGCTTTCTGAGACTCAGTTTCCTCATATGAAAAATAGGGACAATGCTGTCTCCCAAAATCATTGTGAGCAACAAATGGGACAGTGAATGTGAGAGCACAAAACATTATAGAAATGTCAGTTACCTCAGGTAATCACTTGCAGAAAGTTGCTCTCTGCAGATACATCGAAATAACATTTATAACATTCAGAGCAACCGCCCATGGGATTGTCACAATATCCTGCAGCAATACTTGCTATTTTCAGAGACCATCCCGACATTCCATTCCCCACCCCCCACCCCCAACCTCTACCTCATTCCCTTAAGCCTAGG
>JAQQSW010003608.1:0-14651 GCA_028646575.1 Pseudocheirus occidentalis | reverse complement strand
GCTGGGGGGTAGGGACAAAAAGGGGAGAAAATTTGTAACTCAAAACCTTGTGGAAATGAATGATATAACCAAGAAATAAATTAAAATTTACATTTAAAAAAAGATGTTAATCTATGCCCATGAAATGGCAGTTTTGAGAAGAAAGAATCAAAGGTTATCAATAGTCTCATGGGAAAATGCTCCAAATTGTAAGTGAGTAGTAAATGTCAATTAAAACAGTTCTGAGACACTCCAAGTTCATACCCATTACGTTGGTTAATGTGACCTAAAAGGAAAATGACAAATTTTGGAGGGGATATGAAAATAATTGGACACTAATACACTTTTGGAAGACTTGGGAACTAGTCCAACTATTTTGGAAAACAGTTTTCAACTATGGCCACAGAGCCACACATTCTCTTTAATTCAGCAATACCACTACTAGTTATGTGTCCCAAAGAATTCAAATAAAAGGGGAAAGGACATATTTGTACAAAAATATTTGCAGCAGCTATTTTTGTAGTAGCAAAGAAATCAAGACAATACCCATCAATTGGAGAATGACTGAACAAGCTGTGGTATGTGGTTGTGATAGAATACTATTGTCCTATATGTAATAATGAAAAATATGACTCAAAACAATGGGAAGATTTATATGAACTCATGGAAAGGGAAGAGAGCAGAACTGGGAGCATATGTACACAGTAAAAGCATTATTGTAAGGATGATTAACTGGGACTTAGTTACGCTTATCAAGATAATGATCCAAGATAATTCCAAAGAATCCATGAAGAAAAATCCTACCCACCTCCTGAGAAGAACTGATGACTTCTGAATTAGAGATTGAAGCATGCTTTTTATACTTGATTTTTCTTGAGGTTTTTTCTGTCCATATTTCTTTTGCCAAATGGCTAATATGGACTTTTTCCCAGTAACTTCACATGTGTACTAAGTATCACGTTGCTTGCCTTTTCAAGGAAGAAAGAGAGGAGGGGTGGCAGGACAGGATTTGGAACTACTTTTTAAAAATTAAGATTATAAAGATTTACATATAATTTGGAAATGTTTAACAAAATGAATAAAAATTATATTTAAAAGAAAACAAATACAGCAGATAAAGAGGCAGAAAAAAAGTCAAGTCCAGCTTTTTTCTGGGAAGAAATTTAAAATGATCTCTCGTTAGAGGAGACAGAGAACAGAATGATAAGGCAATATGGCGCTGCTAAGGAATCAATGAACAGTGTCCTTCTGACGAATGGCCAGGAACGCACGATAGCAAATATGAAGTAGATAAAAGTTGTGCTAAAGTAATAAGGCATTCTTCTGGAAGGAGACAGCCCATAGCTCTAGAAAAAAGCTTGAAAATGGTTCAGTTTGGTGATAAGGGAATAGGGTGTGCCTAGGTGTTATATTACTCAAAAAAACTTCCTAGCAAAGATAATATACTTTCATAAAAGTAATAAAATATTTCAGTAGCAATACTGGCTTGAAAAAGTTAGCACACATTTTCTATCTATTGATTGACATTTAAAATTCTAATTCATGGATTTTATTCAATGTTATTATATGGTCAAACAATACATTATACAAATCATATTTACGACATAAAATGAAATAAGTAGAGCAACTTTTGACTTTAATTTTGGGTATAGAGCAGTAATTTCAAACATCTGGGGAACTTGATATGGAAATCCCTTCTACCAATGTGGTTAAATAACTTCTGTAACTGAAATTTTTTGGAGAGCTGCATAGCATAATGTGGGGTTACATAATTTCCCTGTGATTTGTTTCCTATTCAACTTAAAAAGCATATACTAAATTCCTACTATATTCTAGGCACTGCACTAGGTACTGGGGTCTAGAAGATGAGACCTGCTCAAGTAAAGTCAACAAGCATTTGTTATGTACCAAGTACTGTGCCAAATTACTAGACTATTGACATAGGTAACTCCCAGAAAAGGAATCTCCTTCCACCAATATAATTCAGCAACTTCCCTGAAACTTGCAGTCTTTGAAAGTAGTCTAGAAAAAAATTAGAGATTAAGTGACTTGTCCAGTGTCACATAGCCAGAATGTGGCAGAGGCACTGGGATATTTATGAACTCAAGGCTTCTCAAGTACCAAAGACACCTCTCTTACACCCTGCATCAAAGTAGGGATACAAATATAAAAACCAGAGTCCCACTCCTCCTTCACAGAGCTTAAATTTTAGGGGGAAGGGATATGAATGGTATCGTATTTGCATTGAGATATATACAAAATATATACAAACAGATAAAATATAAATTTGCTATAAGACCCTTAAAACTAGAGGCATTGGGAAAGGCAATTAGGAAATGGTACTTAAGCTCAGTCTCAAAGGAAACTAGATATTTCAAGAGGCAGAAGTGAGGAGGAAAAATATTGCAAGTATATGTAAATTCAGGAAAACAGAAGATAGGTTATAGGTTATGTAGGTCCTATGTCATATGGGTCAGAGGCTTTACTTAAAATCAATTCACCCTGCCTCATTTATCCACTGCCTCCTATTTTCTATACAGTTTATTTCAGATACTCTGTCTTGTGCTATCCATAAACCAAGCAATGCCAAAAAAAACCTTTTATAAAACCATGCATCCTAACTCTATGTTTGGAAATATGGTTGCATATAAGTATTTAACTTTCACTTGAACTTTAATTGGAAGAGATTATTTGAATTACATAATGAGCTCATGAAAGATAATATGGTTGACATAGACATTTTTCAAGGAAAATAAAGCATTACATCCATGAAAACATGTAAGCAACAAAGGAATGAATCGACTGGAACTAAACTATTTCAGAGAGATGGAAGAAGAAAAAGCTAAGCTTCCACAGCTTAACAGAAGCGGGCAAATGAGATGGCTAAAATATACTTCCACTTCAAAGTATTCCAACAAGCTTTTCCCATCAAACACACATTTCTCACATCATTTGTTGGGGTTGTTCTTAAGTTTACATGATGGAAAAGCCACTTTCCAGGAAGATGACTCAAGCTGATGGCAAGCTGGAAACCAAGCAGAAATTCATTTAGCCAGTCAGATCTGTTCAATGCTTATGATCCCTCAGCTGGGCACTTTCATTCATTAATAATACTTACAATAAAAATGACCATACCCACCATGGGGACAAAACCAAGGGCAGGGTCTAGAACACAGGGGCAAGAGAATTTATAGGCACAGAAATGTCTGAGTCATTAAAAAACATTTAAAATTATGAAAAAAATCCAACTAAGAATATAAAAAAATTGTAAAATAGCAAAGGATAATTAAAGTTAGGATTTCATTCAAGCATTTTCAGATAAGAAATCATAAAACCATTTTTCTTGAAATACTTGTTTTCATGAACCCTCACCCCCATTTTGTCTTTCTTAAGGATCCCCAACAATGCATTTAAGAGATGGACATTTGATTACAGAGAAGTAAATGTTCTCTGGGACTGAGAATTGTGATCTTTTCTGTTTCTTGAAACTACTGTCCTTCCAGTAATCTGGGCTTGAAACTGTGGGACTATCTTTGACTTTTCCATTTCTCTGACCTCCTAGACAATTCCTCCCCTCCTGATCTATCAGTGGCAAATACTTTCTGATTTGGCATTTGATGTATCTTTTGATTTCATCCCCTTCTTTTTACTAACATACATGGTCACCAGCTTAATATAGCATCTCATCACATCTTGACTACACTGGGGCTTTAGCCTACCATTTTTTTAAATATCAGTTTCTCTTTAAAAGTCTCCTAAGTTATATTTATGACCATGTCAGTACCTTATTTTAAAAAAAATCAATGGCTCCCTATTGCCTGTGGGAGGCAGAAAAATATTTCTATTGAAGGCACTCCAAAATCCGACTCCAAGTTGCTTATTTCAGATAAGCCTTAAATAGCAACAATTTGTACATGATAATCACTGTTTGCCAAGGAGTTTACCATTATTATCTCATTTAATCCTTGCAATGGCCCTTGGAGTCAGGTGATTATCCCCATTTTACAGATCATGCAGCTAAGGCAAGCAGAGGATAAATTATTTACACATGGTCACACACTTAATATGTGTCTGAGGGCAGCTCTGAACTCAGGTCTTTCTGACTACAAGACCAGCACTTGATCTACTGTGTGAAGTAGCTGCTCCTTAATTTCATACTACCCCTACTCACACATAAAAACCCCTCTCATTAAACTGGAATTGTAACTGTTCTTTGGGGAGGCATAGTTGTGTATTTTTAGGTTTAATTTGTAAAATTAACATTATCCCCATCAGTTCTTTATGTCAAAAAGCAATAAACTAAGCCCTGGTTTATTTCTGAAGTATAAATGCTTATTAAACTCTGGCTCATCAACCAATTTGAGCTCATGCCTATCTACCCATGGCAGGGATTGTGGCTCATATAATTTTTTAAATCTCTGCCAGCATCTTACATTGAACTCTGCACAAAAAGTGCTTAATAAATGCTCATTTAATGAATGAATTTGTAAATGAATGACATTGACGGAGCCCTTTCATCTTCTCTAGAAGCAAATTCTTTGTTTCAAGTGATGTAGTTGACAAAGGTAATTTCTCATATTTTTCACCCTAAATGTTCTTTGATTATTAGTGTATAGTAAAGTCACAAGGACTACTGAAGTCCAGAAGAGAAAGAAGACATTAAGGGGGTATATCAGGGAAGGCTTTATATAGAAGATAGTAGACAACTGGACCCTGAAAGATGGGAAAGGTTCAACAAGCATAGATAAAGGAGAGAGCAGTCCAAATCATAGGCCTAGAGGAGAGGTTGAGAAAATTGTCTGTTAAATATGATAGGAGGAACTTGACTTGTGGGACATCAATGCAGTAAGAATCCTATAATCCTAAGAACCAAAGTTTTCTTGTACTTGGTAAAAATCATGTCAGAACCCACAAAACTATATTACTAAATAGCCTACAAATTTTCATCTTACCCATGAGAATATAATGAGAAAATGTGTTCAATAGCTTACTAAATATAAGTAAAATTTATTTATATAAGACAAAAAAATGTAGATCTTCATGGGATCTTGGTAGTCATCTAGTTCAATCTTATCATTTCACAGATTAGGAAACTGAGACCCAGGAAGGGAAAATGTTTTGTCTAATGTCATAGACATTCAATGGAGTTGAAGAAAGATACTTTGGTACTTTGTATCCCCAGCCCTTGGAACAGCACTTAGCATGTTGTAAGCAATACTTTTTTATTCATTCAAGGTGAAAGCTACCAACACTATGGGCTGGGGTCAATGTACATAGTCCCAGCGTGGATGGAAAACAATTCAAGGGATCCTTTCTGGGCTGTTCTGTCTCAGCTTTATATTAAGCCTCTGCCATCCACATGAGGCACACTCTAGGTTACTTCACCAGCTCCAGCCTTCACAGACTGTTTAATTATTTCCACATATATTTATTTCCTGTCATGTGTATACTTATATTATGAGAGGCAACTTGATATATTAGTGGCTAGAAAGCTGACCTAGGATCCAGGAACATCTGTGTCCAAGCCGTCCCTCTGACACATACTGGCTGTGATGTGTAATGCTGGTCCAGTTTTAAAACTTTAAGCAGTCTAGGAAACTCTCTAAGACTCTAAACAATGGCATAAGGGCTTATCTGCAGTGGTAGAAGGAACTTCCTTAACTAGAAGATCTCTCTACAAATGAAAATGCAAGTCCGGCCCTGTTCTCCTATCCTATATACATACAAGGAAAATCCAAGATGAAATAAAGTTTACACAATTTAGATTGGAGGTCAGAAAGTGAGTTTTATTGCTGAGACTTACTTAGGTTTGGGACACTAGCTAAATGAATTAGCATCAATGTCCTCATATATGAAATGGAGACAACATGGTCTCACAAGGCTGCTGGGAGACTTGAGATGAGACACCAGACCCAAAGGAATTAGTAGATTTTAAAGGGCTATGGACATGCGAGGTATGCTTTTTATGCAAGTTCACTGATCACAGCTGTCAAAAGATCTTAGATTGTCCAGTTCATTCTGTTCTGGCATGACCTGGCCTTGAACAGATTTGGGGGCACTATGTTACTGAGCAATAAGGAGAGAACAACATTTGGCTGGATGCTCTAACATTCCTGCAGAGTACTCACTACCTGTGTCTCAGAGAGAAAGCCCGAAGATTCCTACCTCACAGGGCTTGCTTGGGGCTGGAAGAGATCTTAGAGATGTTATCATCCAAGCTCTTCATTATTTTTATTTTAAAGTTTTATTGATTTCTCTGGTTTCTGCATGTCATTCATTTCTGATTGCATCATCCCCCCTTCAGCTACCTTAAAGGCAGGCAGAGATAGAAAGTAAAGAGAAATGGAGACAGACACAGAGAGACACAGATGGTAGGGAGAGGGAGAGAGAAAGCAGTTCAGCAAAACTAATCAACATATTAACTGAGTCTAATGGTATAGACAATATAGATAATGTTCCACACCCACAATCTGCCATCTCCGCAGGGAAGGGAGAGAAGTGTAAGCTTGATCATTACAATCATTCAATATTCAGCTAATATACAGTTGTAAATATGTGTACATGATTGTGTATACACAATCTATTTGTGTATTCACAATCTATTGTGAATCTGTTCATAGATTCTGAAGACTTGGGACACATCATCAGAAAGAATTGTTGGGTCTTCTCTTCACAGCTTTTTATGAATGTTGATTACATGTGTGACTCACTTTGTTATTTCCATAAGTGAAAATATTTTCATTTGAGGCTGAATGAGAAAATATCATTTGGAAAATTTGGGCAATAACTGTCCACATATTTAATTACAAATAATTAATAATGAGCCCTCTTGTTATACTCATGTCAGACAATATTACCAGGAGAGTCAGAACTGTCACAAAATGAAATGTCTCCTTTCTCTTTCCTTTCATTAATTTTTATGCTTATTTTTCTCCGGCATCTGATTTGAAAAATATTGCTTTATCCACTCCTGCACATAAGCAGAAGTGAGTAATTTTATTGTTTGGGCTAAAGTGAGTTGTTAATGGGAAAAATTCATCATCAAGCCCTGGCAGAAAACAAATAGAAGATGAACAACCCTAACTTTACTTCTGTCTCCCCAGCACCTCCCACAGTGCTGGTGCACAGAAGTTATTTAATATACATCTGTGAAAAGAGCACTAATTTTGGAAACCTAAGATCGGGCTAAACTGTTTGCTAATCACATGACCCTAGGCATGTCACTTCCCTTCTCCAGAGCTCATTTTCTTCCTCTGCAAAATGAAGACTTTGGCTTAACTTGTCTCTAAAACCCCTTCCAACTCTCCACCTATGTGACTATGTTCCTATGAACTGAATTTTAATGGATTAGCCCTTTTATTTTGGAAGTCAAATTATACAGCCCTTTAAAATGGACTGTACAACTTTTGAAAGTAACAAAAAATTAATTAAATGTGAGATATTGATATTTTCTGTGTCCCCTGATGAGCATTTGAGTAAAATGAGCATTCAAAATGGAGTTTCTCAGGGAATTCTAGAAAAGGATACTTTTAAAAAGCTCTGTTGAAAGGTCAAAAAGGACACTGTATTCTAATCAACTGCAGTCCCACAGAGGCAAACAGCTGGAGGCAGGATATTATAGTGCAAAGAGCAGAAATCCCCAATATCTACCATTCTTTCCCCTAAAGATGACAGGAAGATACTATAAGCTATCTGTTCCATTGTGCCATTCACTTTAATGCAATTTTCTATTTCTATTTCATAAGCCCAATTTTAAAAGCAGTCACCTGTCTTCTCATAGTAGTAGAATTTAGAGGATTCTTGGGCTAGTTTTGTGAAGTTTATGTGAAATTGACACAGGCAAATGCCTTCTGCACTAAGAATATGCCTTAGCCAGCTGACCTTAGAGAGATAGGAAAGTGGAGCATAATAATATCCTTTGGGGTCTTTTTAGAGTATGGTCTGAGTTATTTTCAAGTGGTTTCATTCTCACAGTATCTGAGTATTCAGTTTATTTTGAAGGATCCTAACATAGGTGTGCCAGCAACATATTACCTCTACCAGGTACCAGAAAGCTGGAAATGCTCTGACATCCACATAATAGTGGATTATAGTAGGATTGTTTTCTTCTTTGGTTTCTACATCTTTGAAAGGGTATTGTCATGCCAGTAAACATCCATGGAAGGTGAACAGGTTTTGTTATTCTGGACAATCACAAGTTCCATTTGTCCCTATAACTGTAAATGGCAGAGCAGGTAATAGACTTGACTGAACAAAATTTTCTTATTGGAAATTCTACCAAAGAAAGCACATTCATTCACTGACCCTCTACCACTGACCATCCATCCATTCATCTATTCATCCTTTCATCCATCCATCCATCCATCTATCTATCTAATCTATCTATCCATCTATCTATCTATCTATCTATCTATCTATCTATCTATCTATCTATCTATCCATTTCTCTATCTAGCTCTATCTCTCTAACTCAGCTATCATCTCTTTATCTCTATCCTACACTGGTCTTTCTTTCTATCCTATCATCTCTCTTCCTTTCTATCTATCACTTCTTTCTGTCCAGTCTGTCATCTCTTTCTTTTTATCTTTCTGATCACCTTTCTTTGTATCACACCTAATTTGTTTCTATTTCTCCAGCCTGTCACCTCTTTTTTTCCTTCTATATATCCATTTCTATCCATGTGTGTATAATCATTCCTCCACCTCTCTCCTCAATAGAGTTTCTTTGAGGACAAAGGAAGTTGGGGTTTTGTCTTTGTAGCCCCAGCATGCAGCACTGTTTGAAATGTAGTAATGCTTAATATGTCCTTGCTAATTGATTGAACAAAATAACTTGAATAAGGTCATACAGGTGCTGTTTAGAAAAGAAAAGATTTGCACCCAAATCCTCAGACTCAGGCAAGTCCATTGTTCTTGCACTACACCAGGGTTTATGGGTGAAAGTGAGCAAACTTCATCTCAGATGATCAGGTGTGGTCATGTAGTCATCTTTACTGTAACAGAAGTAACCAAACTCAAGGTCATCATGACTCCAAAGCAGACAATCCACCCTGCCCCTCAGTCAGAGAAACAAAGCCCTGGCTATGCAGTGTTGTGTGAATCCTTCCATCTCACTGCTTCTGTTTTGAGCCCATGCTCCACACTGAATCTGAATTAGAACACAAGACCCTCATCAAAGATTATCTTGTTTGTGGTCCTTATTCTGTATACCACTATCTGATGAAGATTGCGCAAAGAGTCAAGTGTATTTTTAAAGTCTATCAATAAATGTATGATCTGCTGAGGAGGGAATCCCCTCAAAACTCGAAATCTAGTCTTTTCAGTTTTTTTTTATACAGTAGCTTTTTAGTAAGGAATGATGCTCATGTCATCAATTACACATCAATTTCACTTCATCCATGAAATAATTAACTTCCTTAATTCTACAGAATGTTGGGATCTCTCTGGGCTTGGGGAATGTATTGAAGAGAATATTGTATTTGAGATCAGAGCAAAGGGTTTAAAAGTGAACAGCTCTGGAACTTATTACTTGGGTGACATGCAGTATTTGTAAACCAGAACATTTGCATTCTGAAAATCTGGGTTCAAATTTTACTTCCGACATTTACAAGTTGGGTGACTCCAGGTAAATTATGTTTCCTTGTCTATGATATGAGGATTGTTATATTGAAAGATCTTATTTATAGATTTACATTGAAGTTCAAAGGAGATTATGTATTTAAAATGCTTCAAAAACATTAAATCAATGACTATATAAGCACATGTAGAAGCACTTATATATTAGAGTCCAAGCAAGTTAGTAGATAGTTAAATAGGCAAGTAGATAGATAGATAGATAGATAGATAGATAGATAGATAGATAGATAGATGGATAGATAGATAGATATTCTCAATCTATGAATTCATTGGAAAAAGGGATTCCTGGTGTGGAAACACCCTCTTCAGATGCAGGTTAGCAATCTGTCATATATAATCTAAGAGAGTCACGTGGGGCACTTAGTGGTTAAATAACTTTCCATGGTCATAATATAACCAGTATTTAAGGGAGACAGAATTTGAACTGAGCTTTTCCTGGCTCTGAGGCCAGATCTCTGACTCTGTGCCAGGCTCTTGCTCTAGTCATTACATAAATATCCATTATTACTACTTTCATCTTTATCGTGTTTCAAACTTATGCATTTCCCAGGATCCTGGAGAATAAGCAAAGTTTTCTTAGAGGAAGTTAAATTAGTATGAAATTGATGACAAAATGCTGTTCATTTCCTTAAAAGCTATTGTATAATATCAAATGACTAGACTTGGATTTTGGAAGGTCATTACCTCTTCAGCAGCCTGTGTATGTACAGAGAGACTTGAAAACTGGCTATTGTTTGCTGTAAGACGGGGAAGGTTGCACTAGATCAGCTGCTCCCCTTTTCTCTGTCATAGATCCACCCTTTGGGCATCAATATGGCAAAGCCTGGGAATCCTTTTGTAGAGCAATGTTTTTAAATAAAATATACAGGACCACAAAGGACAGTCATTATGTTGAAATGAAGATGGCATTTCCCCCCCCCAACCTTATGGACTCCATAAAAATCTTTGTGCCCTGAGGGCAAGACTCCCTGAACCAGATGGTTTCTAGAATTCTTCCCTACCCCTACAAAGTCCATGATTTCTTTCTGATTTTCCTTTATTCATTCTCTTATTCAACAGAGCTGTGGAACTATAATTATTAAAGTGAGAAATTTTAAAAGAGAATTTTCTGGTATACCATATATTTTGAGATTGTGAGGAAGAAGGAAGAAATAGAAATTGAAACCAGGTCCTCAATAAATATTTGTTAAATTGAATTTCTTGTCCTCTTCCCTGACCCAAAGTAAACATTATATATCCAGAATCTCATAAAGCAAAATAAAAGAGAAACTTTAAAAAGATATCCTAGTTTTAAGAAGTTTTTATTTATTTTCCTAAGAAAACCAGAGTAGTTTGTTGAGTTGCTGCTAGTTAACTCAAAGGAACTCAGAAATAAATGCCCAGATAGGTTTTTAAAATTGTACACTGGAGACCAAGAAGGAAAGAAAAAATAAGGAGGAAAGAAGAAAGGAAGGGATGAAGGCAGGAAGGAAAAGAAAGAAGAAAAAAATGGCCTATTTCTAACCCTTTGTGTTCATAGGAAGTGATTTCAATGTTTTTCCTACTTAAACCATAATCAATGTTTATGAAGGACTTCGGTGACAGCATGATGTCCTCACAATTACCATAAATACATTCTCTCATTGCCCTGAGGAGCTCCAGTATGATTTGGGTTCAAGCACGCCATGTGTTTGAAATGAGGAGCAAGCAGAAGAGAAAGAGGCAGAGGACTTGTTCATCCTCCTCCTGCTAGAATCCTTATCCTACATTGCTGAAAGAGGGCAAAATGCACTTAAACTTCATGGATAGACCAAGTAGTTTGAGATCAATACAGTGGGTAGAATGCACAGGATGGTAAAAGCTTATCTTTAATATAACATCAGCACTGTGCTCTTGCAGCCTACTAATGGAGAAACAAAGTTTCAAATATTTTGCCTCGCCTGGGATTCACAACCTGTCTCCTGATGATTTCCATAGAAGTACTCAGATTGTTGCTGTTCTGCCAATTAATCTTTCATGAAGCTCTTTGCGTTTCAATAAGTCAGAGGAACCACCAAACATGGACAACTTCTGAAACAACAAGCAGAGGCATGATTAATGTTACTTGCATTTATCTAGCATTTACCGTATTCATCAATAGGACTTAGTGCCAGGATTTCCAGCAAGCTCAACCTCCATAAAAGCTTGAAAACTGATCAAAATAATGACTCACAAAATAACTATATATAGATAAATTTATATAGATATCTTACCTATGCATTTATGCCTTGCAAAGAGCAGTCATATATGCATATGTGTATGTATATGATATAGATATTTTTGTGAGTACAGAGAAACAGAGTCAGAGACAGAAAGAGAGACAGAAAAAGGAGGAAGAAGAGGAGAGGAAGGTAGAGGAGGAGGAACATGAGAGGGTTCTGGGCTCAAGCAGAGCCTGGTCAAAAGAGAGGGCTGTGCTGATCTAATCTTCCTACTATAGCTAACCCCTGCTCATCCTCAGAAGGTCCTCAGCTAGGAGACTGGGATATATTAGAACTGTGGGTAGCCAGGTCTGAATATGTCCCCTACTTTAGCCACACAAAGCGTTCCTACAGAGAGATCAAAGACTGTTTTCAGTTGAAGGTCTCCCGCACTTGAACTTGTGTCTGAATATGGGGAGCCCCTGACATAGTGCAACCAAGGCCAACCTTATCTTGCCAAGGTCTCCCACCTCTTTAAATGTTTAGAACATTTATTTTCTTGTACTGACTTTACTGTCTCCTCCTCTCCCTAATGACCTGAAGGAGCAACTCTCTTCCATAGTTCTCCCCATATAGCTTTCTCTTTATAATCCCTCCCTAAAGAGACATTCTTCTTTCATGGCCATCATTAGACTTTCAAATATGCAGCTTCCAGTCTTGATACCCTTCCCCACTGGCGCTGCTTGACTTTTAAAAATTCCTTTCCAACTTCTGAAAAAGGTGAACCTGTTTTATTTTTTGTAAAGAAGGCATTCAGTTCTAGGAAAATTTGAATTCATCATAATCATCTTAAGAAACAGTTTCCTCTTGTCCAGACTATCAGACCACTTCAGGAAAGAATTATTCTCATCTTGCTCTTTTGCCTGAAATGACCTTCCTCCCTATCTCCTAGTGGGTATCCGTCCTTCAAGGAAATCCAAATGTCACTTTTTTCTGAAAAAAATCTTCCCTTTTTTTTTGCTTTTTTTGGAGGGAGGGAAGACAAATGACTTACCCAAGGTCACACAGCTAGTAAGTGTTAAGTGTCTGAGGCCAGATTTGAACTCAGGTCCTCCTGACTCCAGGGCTAGTTCTATATTCACTGTGCCACCTATCTGCCCCTAAAAAAATCTTCCTTGATATCCCACCAACACTGTAGTCAAAGCCACCTCATCTCATTTTTCCTATGAGATTCTGCTTAATCACATCTTTTGCACTTTTGCCATAATCTCACCAGTCTATTATTAGGCACCTATTTGTGGTTCCTTCTTTAGATTTTAAGCTCCTTTGGGGCAGGACTAATATTATATTTCTCTTTATCCCTTCTTATCACAAAGTACATACTTAAATCTTTGAATCTAGTCTATAGATTGGGACAAATCTTTGAATATTTTTCCTTATTTTTAAAAGAGATGTAATCCATATTTGTATTACACTTCTCAAGGGTTGTGAAGAGAACTAAAGTTTTGGTCCTTAATTCTCATATCTATAAATTCAGTACATAAAATTCTCATTAAATGTAGTAGATGGAACTCTGGACTTATCATCAGGAAAACTTGGGTTCAAATCCTGTCTCTGACCTAAATTGGCTGAGTGACCAGGAGCAAGTCAGTCTTATAAATCCCAGTTTCTAGAGGAAATACAGAATTTCATTTGCAAAGGGAGTTTTCACACTAGAAAGAACCAAAGAAATCATTGGCCAAATAACAACAAAGAAATGTGCAAGACAGTATATTAGGTGGTGGGGGTACAAGCAAAAATGATAGAGTCCAGGATTTCAAGGAACTCAGAGCCTACTGGGAGAATAAAGGGTCTTATTAATTTGGATAACTGACACTTGCACAGCTTTAAAGTTTTCAAAGCACTTGATGTGTACTATGTCCATTGATCCTCATCACAATTCTGGGAGCTAGATACTGCAGATACCACTTTGTCACCACAATTCTGGGAGACAGATGCTTCAGGTATCACTCTATCCATTTTACAGATGAAGAAACTGAGGCTTAAGATTAGATGACTAGCCCATGGTCTCACAGCTACTAAATGTCAGAAGTGAGATTAGAGGCCTTGTCCCACAGGCTATTTATGACTGAACCAAAGACTGAACCCAATATAATATGTCATACCAGAAATTAATTATCCAAAAAGGAGGTGGGACAGTCCCTCAGGAAAAGTAAAATGTAATGGATAGACAGTCCAAGCATTTCCTGGTGACCACAAATTCTAGAAGACCATAAGTAAGGAGTACTCTGCAGAGGCCTTATGGGTATCCAAAGACAAGAATCACACAGGATGAGATGTCATGGTTGATAGAGATATGAAATAATGAGGTCTCCCTAGTGGACGCCTGGAAGAATTAAAAAAATAAAACCACAATGCAAGAGCTGGACAGCTCATCTGAAGTTATTGAGTATCACCCTCTCATTTTATGGAGGAAGAATCTGAAGCCAAGGGAGATTCAATGAACTGTCTGGAGTAACAAAGGTAGTAAGAAACAGAGGCAGTTTCAGAGCTCAGGGCTTTTCATCTCCAATTTGAAAAAAAGAACCAATTTTTCGTGATTGTTAAGAAACTCATCTTTTTTGGTGGGGGGAGTTCTCCTCTCAGGTACCTACATAGTAACTGCTCTTGCCACTGTCACATGTTTTTGTTTTTTTAGCTTGGACAGATTCCAAAAAATCTAATCAATGGGACCACTCAATGTCCACGTCTTTCAATGAAAATGCTTATTGCAAGAGTGATGTGTCGCTGGCCTCTTGCAAGGCAGTGAGTGAACAATATTTATGAAGCATTTACTATGTGCCAAACACTATACTAAGTGACAAGGACATAACGAAAG
>JAQQSW010003607.1:0-14652 GCA_028646575.1 Pseudocheirus occidentalis | reverse complement strand
CTACCTCCCTTGATCTCTGGAATATCATATTCCAGGCCCTTTGATCCCTTAATGTAGAAGCTGCTAGATCCTGGGTTATCCTAACTGTGTTTCCATAGTATTTAAATTGTTTCTTCTTGGAAGCTTGTAATATTTTCTCCTTGATCTGGGGACTCTGGAACCTGGCTATAACATTCCTAGGAGTTTTCTTTTGGAGATCTTTTTCAAGAGGTGATGGGTGAATTCTTTCAAGTTCTATTTTGGCCTCTGGTTCTAAAATATGAGGGCAATTTTCCTTGAGAATTTCTTGAAGGATGCTTTCTAGGTTCTTTTGTTGATCATGGCTTTCAGGTAGTCCAATTATTTTTAAGTTGTCTCTCCTGTATCTATTTTCCAGGTCAGTGGTTTTTTCAAGGAGAGATTTCACATTGCCTTTTATTTTTTCATTTGTTTGGATCTGTTTAATAGGATCTTGATTTCTCATAAAGTCATTTGCTTTCATTTCCTCCACTCTAATGCTGAAGGAATTATTCTCTTCAGAAAGCTTTTGAGATTCTTTTTCCATCTGGTGAATTTGACTTTTTAAGGTGTTCTTTTCTTCATTGGTATTTTAGGCCTCTTTTTCCATTTGAGTTAATCAGTTTTTCAGGGTATTATTTTCTTCAGTCAGATTATAGACTCTCTTATCATGCTTTTCTTGCATCATTCTCATTTCCCTTCCCAATTTTTCCTCCACTTCTCTTATTTGGTTTTCAAAATCCTTCTTAAGCTATCTATGGCTTATAACCAGCTTACATTTATCTTGGAAGCTTTTGGTGGGGGAGTTCTGATTGTGTTGTCTTCCTCCCATTTCATGTACCCTTTCTGTCACCTAAAAAGGAATCTAAAGTTGGATCATTGTGCCTACTTTGCTTCCTTTGCCTGTTCATGTTGCCAGTAAATTACTTGACTTTTGGGCTCAGAAGGACTCTGCTTTCAGATGGGAGCACTTTGTCCCAAATTGCTGGGGGTTTTGCAGCAGCCAGAGCTGCCAGAGCAGCCATCTCTGCAGCCCACACCAGCTTGAGCTCACTGGTCACACACCTCAGGACCACCACCCAAGACCACTATCCTGATCCAGGCAGGTTGAGGCAAGAGCAGTTTGCCCTGAACAATCACTTGATCTCCCTGCAATCTCCAGACCGGGAGCTCTTAAGCAGCCATGTTGAGGCAGCTGCAGGGCCTCCTCTTCTGCTTCTTGCCCTGGAGGCAGACTGCCGGACTCTCTCCCCCAAATTTAGCCAATTTCCACTGACCTGTCACTTTGTCCTTGTTTCTTATGGGTTGATAATTCTGGAAACTGCCACACGTGCTGGTGATCCTCTCTACTGAAAGTTCCAGCCGCAGCTTGTTCTGGCCACCCTAGGGTTACAGCTTTGGGCTCATGCAGTGTTGGTCTACGCTCCAAGCATGTCCACCTACTTGACTGTCTTCAGCAGGAGGTTTGTTACCCTGTCATTTTGTGGGGTTTGGAGCTCTAAAATTTCTTTAGAGTCATATTTTACAGGTATTTGAGGTGGTTATGGGGGGAGCCACAGAGTTCTTCTGCTTCAAAGTTGACATCTTGACTCTGCCTTCCCCCTTACTTTGTATATTAAAAAAAAGTAAGACTTTGAGTGGGGAAACATAATTGCAAACATAACAGATTTAGAAGTAAAACAGCTGAGTTGAGGTACTACATCTAACACTATGGGACTATGGGCAAGCCCCAGATTCTTCATCTTTATTTTAAACTTTTTTCAAACAACAAAATCCTAGTTTTGCTCCATTCTTCCCACACTCTCCTCCTTGAAAGTGAAAGAAAAACAAACCTCTTTACACACACACACACACACACATATAGTAGGGAAAGCGGAGTCAAGGTAACTGAATGATGCAAGAAAATTGTGAAAAGAGGGTCAACAACCTGACTGAAGAAAATGACACCTTAAAAATAGATTAACTCAAATGGCAAAAGAGTCTTAAAAAGCAAATGAGGAGAAAAATGTCTTTAAAAGTCAAATTCACCAGATGGGAAAATAATCTCAAAAGCTTTCTGAAGAGAATAATACCTTCAGAGTTAGAGTGGAGGAAATGGGAGCAAATAACTTTATGAGGAATCAAGATACTATTAAACAGATCCAAACAAATGAAAAATAGAAGGCAATGTGAAATAACTCCTTGAAAAAACCACTGACCTGGAAAAAAATCCAGGAGAGACAACTTAAAAATAATTGGACTACCTAAAAGCCATGATCAACAAAAGAACCTAGAAAGCATCCTTCAAGAAATCCTAAAGGAAAATTGCCTTAATATTTTAGAACCAGAGGCCAAAATAGAACTTGAAAGAATTCACCCATCACCTCTTGAAAAAGATCCCCAAAAGAAAACTCTTAGGAATGTTATAGCCAGGTTCCAAAGCCCCCAGATCAAGGAGAAAATATTACAAGCTTCCAAGAAAAAACAATTTTAATACTATGGAAACACAATTAGGATAACCCAACATCTAGCAGCTTCTACATTAAGGGATCAAAGGGCCTGGAATATGATATTCCAGAGATCAAGGGAAGTAGGATTAAAACCAAGAGTCACCTAACCAGCAAAATTGTGTATAATGTTCCAGGGGAAAATATGGTCATTCAGTGAGGTGGAGGGCTTTCAAACATTCCTGCTGAACAAAACAGAACTGAAAAGAAAATTTGACACTCAAATACAAGAAGTATGAGAAGGCAAACATGGAAAAGAAATCATAAGGAACTTATCAAAGTTGAACTATTTACATGCCAACATGGAAAAACAATAATGGTAAAACTTTTGTCAGTATGAGGATAGGTGAAAGTAATACAAATGTGTGTGTATACACATACATATATATATGTGTGTGTGTGTGTATGTATGTATGTGTGTATGTATGTATGTATGTATACATACACATGTGTCTATTAAGGAGGGTTTATATATGCATAAGAACACATATCTGAGTACGTGTTTATACAAGTACATAGAGAGCACAGGATCAATTGAATAGGAAGGGAAGATACTCAAAAAGGTCAAATTCTGAGGTAGGAGAGGATTAGAATGAGAGCAGACAGGGAGAGACAGAATGGTGTTAATTATCTCATATAGAAGAGGCAAGGGATAACTGTTACAATGGAGGGGAAAAACAAGAAGGCAAAAAGGAAAGGGTTAACTTTACTCTCATTGAATTTGTCTTAGGGAAGGAATGACAAACTCTAAACTGGGTATCTTGCCACATAGGAGAGTAGGGGGGATGGGGATGAAAGATGGAATGAAGAAGGGGAGAGTATATGGGGGGGAGGGTCGCTGGAAGTACACACTTCTATAAAGAGACAGGGACAGTGTAGAGAATAGAATGGGGGGGAGGGATAGGAAGGAGTGACATAAAATCAGTCTCTCACAGTATGCCCACTGTGGAGATGTTCTGCATAATTATACATGTACAGCCTGTATTGAATTCCTTGCCCTTCCAGTGGGGGTGGGTGATGAGGGAGGAAGGGAAAGAATCTAGAATTTAAAGTTGTATAATCAAATGTTTAAAAAATACATATATGTTTATATATTATTATTATTATTATTATTAAACTACATTCAACTAGATATTAAGATATACAGGCACTGGGGTGGGGAGATCCATCCTGCCTTACTGGAAAGTCAGAGGGGCATGGGGGAGGACATAGGAGAGACCAGATTGGGGCAGGGGTTATACAGTGGGATGGCTGTTTTGAGGTGTTGGATAGGGGAAAGATAGGGAGAAAATCTGTAACTCAAAATCTCATGGAAATGAATGATGTAAACAAGACTATAAACAAATTAATTTATTTTTTAAAAAAGAAATTCTGCATTAAAATGAGAAAATTAACATAAAATATGAAGGAAATTAATTGCCCTGATATTCTAGAAAGAGGGTAAAATAGAAATTGAAAGAATCCACTATCATCTCTTGAAAGAGATTCAAAAATGAAAACTCCCGGGAATATTATAATCAAATTACAGACCTCCCAGATCAAGGAGAAAATATTGCAAGCAGGCAAAAAAGAAACATTTCAATATCATGGAGCCATAGTCAGGATAACACAAAATTTAGTAGCTTCTCCATTAAGCATTGAAGGACTTGGAATATGATATTCAGGAGGGCAAAAGAGCTAGGATTTCAACCAAGAATCACCTACCCAGAAACACTGAGCATAATCCCTCAGGGAAAAATGGATATTCAATTTAACAGAGGACTTTCAAGGACTCTAAATGAAAAGACCAGAGCTGAATAGAAAATTTGACTTTCAAATACAAGATGCAAAAAAATAAATAAAAAGATACACAGAAAAGAGAAATCATAAGGTATTCAATAAATGAATTAATTAATGCACTTTTTGATTAATTAAATTAATTAATTAAATTACAATAAAATCAAGGCATAAGAAAGAAGAGTACATGAGGAGAAGCAGAAAGTGAAAGATAGAATGGGATAAATTAAATGACATAAAAAAGGCCTGAAAGATATTTTACAGTAGATGAGGAAATGGGCGACGTGTTGAGTGGAGCATAAGAACCTTACTCTTATCAAAATTATGCACACTTAGTTGGGTAAAGAAATCCATCTTACCATAAAGGAAAGTAGGAACTGAAGAAGATAAGAGAAGGAGGCTAAGAGAAGGGAGGACAGTTTGGGAAAGGTTCAAGTTAAAAGCAAAACACTTTTAGAATGGACAGGGGAAAAGGAGAAAGAAAACAGAAAAACAGGGAAATAGGATGGAAGAAAATACATAGTTGGTGATCATAACAGTGAAAAGAATTTTACAGTGAGTTTCTATAATAAAGTCTTCATTTTTCAGAGAAAACAGTCAAATTTAGGGAAATAAGAACTATTCTACAATTGATAAATGGTCAAATCATATGAACACATTTCAGACAAAGTAATCAAAGGTATCTAGAGTCATATGAAAATAAAATGCTCTAAATCACTATTGGTGAGAGAAATTCAAATCAAAATAACTCTGAACTACTACTTCACACCTTTCAGATTGGCTGATATGACAGAAAAGGAAAATGACAAATGCTGGAGGGGATATGGGAAAATTAAAACACTAATATATTAGTGGTGAAGTTGTATATTTATACAACCATGCTGAAGAGTAACTTGGAACTATTCCTAAAGGGATACAAAACCATGCATTGACCAAGCAATATCACTACCAGGTTGTATCCTAAAGAAATTTTTTTTAAAAAAAGGAAAAGGACCTATATGCCTGAAAATATTTATAACAGCTGCTTTGTGTTCCTTCAATGCTGTTCATTGCTGTGCTTACAGTTCCTTCAGTCCTACTCAGGGAACGTGTGATTCTCCACGGTTCTCCCTCACACCGCTGGGAAAATGAGCATATGTCTCCTCCATAGACTTCAATGGGGGAAAACCTGAATGTTCATTTCAAACCAAAGAATTCAGCAATTGGGGAATGGCTGAACAAGATATTATATATGATTGTGAAGGAATATTATAGTGCTTCAAGAAATGATAAGCAGGATGCTCTCAGAAAAACATGAAAAGACTTCTGTAAACTGATGCAAAGTGAAATTAGCTGAACTAGAACATTGTACCAAGTAACAGCAATATCGAGTGATGATCTACTATGAATAACTAGCTATTCTCAGAAATACAATGATCCAACATAATTCTGAAGGACTTATGATGAAACATATTCTTTCCAGAGAAAGAACTAACAGAGCCTGAATGCATCAAAACAACTTTTATTTAGTTTATTTAGTTTATTTTTTTTAGGCTGTGTTTTCTTTCACACAATGACTTACATGGAAATGTGTTTCACAAGACTATATGACATGTATAAACTATGTCAAATTGCTTGCTTTCTCAATGCAGGGGGGGAGGGTGAGAATTTGAACTTAAAATTTGGGGGAAAAAGAAAGCTAAAATTGTTTTTACATGTAATTGGGAAAAACATCAAACAAAAAAACATATATGTTGTTCTGCACTCTGAGTCTTTTACTTATCAGTATCGTTTTACTTTGTGAGTCACAAACATAAGACCTTTGAAATTATAGTTGGTCATTATGTTTATCAGAGTTCCTAAGATGTTTGAAGTTGTTTGTCTTTATAATATATTGTCACTGTATAAATTTTTCCTGTGCTTTGCAGTTCACTCTGTGTCATTTTATGAGTCTTCCTAGGTTTCTCTGAAAAAATTTCCTTTATTATTTTCCTATTATTATTATTTCTTACAGCACGATAGTATTTTACCACATTCATGTGTCTGACTTGTTCAGTCATTCAACAATTGATGGCACAACTTCAGATTGCCATTTCATAAAGAGCTATAAATACATTTGAACATCTTTAGACGGAGTTTGTTTTATTTAGAACTAATCTCTCCCTTAATGTATACTCTCTCTAATTCTCCTTTCTCCCTTATTCTCTTTATTTCCTATTTCCCTTTTGAGTAAAATGTATCTCTGTACTCAACTATGACCAGTTCACAGGAAACAATTTCAATCATCATACATTCCCTCCACATTTTCCTCATTGTTTATAATAGATTTTAAATTTGCACACCTCAATTATGCAGAATAATTTCCCTATATTTCATTTTCCCTTTCCCTGTCTCAGTGTATTCATCTTCATTTTTCTATCAGTTTTTCTTTTAAGATCACCAAGACATAACAGAGACATTCCTAAGCCTTTTGTTTAATTGCATTCTTTTTATGATCCTTGGTGCTGATAGGGTACAGAAGGGACGTATATATCATCTCACCATATTAGGATGTAAACAATTTATCCATGTTTAGTCCCTTGTGATTATTCATGCTTTCCTCTTTCTCATTCTTTTAACCCCTGTGTTTGAACTTCAAAATCTCTCTGATATTTTCACCAGGAATGCTTGGATGCCTTCAGTTTCATTAAAAATCATTTTTCCCATATATATACTATTATACTCAGTTTTTTCTATGAGCTACTGTAACTAATAGTTATCCTCAGACACTTAGTAACTGGATGACCCTAGGTAAGTCACTTAACCCTGTTTGCCTTAGTTTCTCATCTTTAAAATGAGCAGAAGAAGGAAATGGCAAACTACTCCAGTATCTTTGCCAAGAAAACTTCACATGGGATCACAAAGCATCAGACACGGCTGAAGTGAGTAAATAACAATCATTTATTGGCTATAAGTACATATCCTTTGCCTCTGGAATATCAAATTCCAATACCACTACTTCTTAATAGAGGTGGCTGCTAATTTGTGTGTGATCCTGACAGTTGCTCTTCAGTACTTCAGTGCCTTCCTCATAACTTTTCACAGTAGTTTTCTTAGATCTAGATTCTTGGCTATCACATTCCTGGGAGTTTTCATTTGAGTTTTTCTTTCAGGAAGTAACTGGTGAATTCTTTCTCTTTCTACTTTACTCTCTGGTTCCAAGAGATCTGGGCAGTTTTCTTCTACAATTTTATTTTAAAAATATGATTACTAGACTCTACTTTTGGCTGGGGATTTCATGCAGTAAAATGATTCTTAATTTTTTTCCTCCACAATCTGTTTTGCAGGTCAGTTGCTTTTGCTATAACTTAGATTTTCTTCCACTTTTTTCAGTCTTTTGATTTTGTTGTATATGATACATATATTTATATGATGAAAAATAATAATGTATAATTACCTATAAAGCCATTCACTTATTAAACAAATACATGTATGTGTAAATGTACATGCATATGCATATGTATGTGTATTTTAAGCTCTTTATCCATTCCTTTGCTGGGGGTGGAACAAAGATGGCAGAGATAAAGCAGGGACTTGCTTGAGCTTTCCTCCAAACCCTTCCAAATACCAGTAAAAAAAGTGACTCTAAATTCCTTTGCTAGGCAATATACCTCAATGGCTCTGTGGTCTCCATTCTATTTCTGGCTTCTATGGGAGAAGTGTATGGGAGAAGGGAAAAAATGCTTAAGCTATATGAAGAGAATAAATTTGGGCCAATAATTTGAAGAAGTGTGGATTAGTGAAACAACAAATTTTCAATTAGGGAGGAAAGCTTTGATGAAATTTGGGAAATAATGAGTAAAATATGAAGGAAAACCATTTCCATGTTCAGATCAAGTTCCTATCCTATATCCAATCTAAAAAAGATGAATAACATCAAGGGCAATTAAGGACAATGTAAAATAATTAAAGAGAAGTTGGAAGAAGAAAGGAGAATTAGGATTTAGAACTTCAAGCAGGAAAAATGAGAATGCAGTAGGAAAGAAAAGGTAGGGTAAATAAGAAAAAAGAAGTGGAACAATTAGAAGATACAGCAAATTGAAAGTGAGTTAAAGGGTGAAACACATAGTTGGAATAGATAATAAGTTGGTGCTGGGCTGAAGGAACAGTGAGTGTGGATGTAGAGCATTTGTTGGGCTAAGTAAAGGAAGTTGAGTGGAACCAGCAAGCTTTTAAAAATTATAATTGACTATAAAAGTTTTAATCATGTACTTAAGATTTAGCTTTAAATACTCATGAGGGTTTTTAAAATGAAAGTTTCAAGCATTATGGAGAATAGAGGAAATTATTCAATGACCTTTATCGAGTATGTATATTTTTTATTTCTACAGTAGTTGAATAACTGTTATCTATGTCCCAAGCACAGACTAATTCTTCTCTTGTAAGAGAAATTGGGGGACTTGAAGAACACCTCTCTGTACTCCACCCTACCCCCAAGTTATTAAGACCAAGAAAGTGTTCCTGAAAGAAACTGAAACCAAGTTTTGATATATGGAGGGGAAGAGAAGACAACTCTTTCCAGGATATTGGGATGAGGAAGAATGTTATACACAAGAGAAAAGGAAGAGAAATAGAAGTTGTATAATCAGAGCATAAAAGCCAATTTGAAATTCTTCCTGAAGAAAATGAAACTATATGGTCATAGGGGGAAGAAACTGCCTGCTCTCCAAAAATTGGATAATAAAGACACAGAAGTCAGCAGGTGAGCAATCATTCAGCAAAAGTAAAGTCAGAGTAAGAAGAGAAGTGTATTAATAATTGGTGACTCTCTCTGCAGGGGTTGTTCAGACAGCTCTTTTTCAACCTGATAACAACAATAAAGAAGTCTACCATCTTCTCCAGGCACATATCCAAGACCAAAAACAAACAACATCAATAAAAAATAACTCCCAAGACTTAATCAGAACAGATGATAACTAGGTATTTCCAGTGACTAAAGTGGACACAAATAACACTTCAGGAGGAACCTCAAAATATTGTCAACAATTGTGAATCCTTGGGCAAGAAATTGAAGACCAAAAGGACTGTGGTAAGAAGGCCTGACTCAATCTAGTCCCCTGGTAGATTAGGTTTGATACTGGAACATAATGAGACACTTTTGGAAAATCTGACAGTTAACAAAAGGAAATTTAATAATTCATAGCATCAGAATGCTATTCAGCAAGGACAATACAGTAATTCAGCTGAGCATAAAGATCCCTCACTTAGGTGCTGCCTTTGCTACTTTTCTGCTCAAGAATCAAGGAGATTATGGCTTTTTTCACTCAGGCAACAGAATTAATATACTGATATTTGACCACCAAGTTATATTCCACAAGGGTAGCTACAAAGATGCAAAAACAATAGCAACTGAGAAACTAAAAAAATTTCACAAAAGACGTACTTTAAGAGAGGATTCAGTAGTAAAACTCATGAACTCAAATACCTGTGGACTCAAAGTTTAGACAACAAGAGAAACTAGGGATGTTAATCAGAGAAGGGAAATTGACTTCATAGACATCACTAAAACTTAGTGGAATGAAATGCATGACTGTATAATAATGTTTTGGAGAAATATAACTTATTTTTAAAATTTGAATAGCTGAAGGATATATATGTTGGCAACCAGGTGTTGCTGTGAATAGAATGCTGTCCCTGGAGTCAGGAAGTCATCTTCTTGAGTTCAAATCTGGCCTCAGGCAGCAGCTATGTGAGCCTGGCAAATCACTTGCCCCTGATTGACTCAATTTCCTAATCTGTAAAATGAGCTGGAAAAGGAAATGGCAAACCACTCCAGTATCTTTGCCAAAAAAAAAAAAACAAATATGGTCACCAAGAGCTAGAGGCAACTGAAAATGCCTGAAGAATAACATATGCATCCAAATCTCACAGTCGATGTTTCTATGTTACTGGTCTCACTTGGTGTGGCTACTTCCTCCAGATTCATTTCACAACATAGCTATACCTCCTTGTCCTGTGCAAATCTAGTACATGTTCTTCCATAGACTGTCTAGAAAGGAGCCACCCAACATATCGAATAACACTTCCTTGGAGCTTTCATATGTTAAGGGTACCAATGGACTACTTAGGTTGTTCATAAATGAGGGACCCCCTTTCTTTTCTGGAACATTTCCCCACTGGCATCCTTTATGCCAGCAGTTCTTAAGCTGTGGGTTGCTACCTCTTTGGAGTGGAACAACCCTTTCACATGGGTCACCTAAGACCATCGGAAAGCACATATTTCCAGTGGTCTTAGGAATGGAGACACTGCTCCTCTATCCATCTCTAGGTGGGTCCAAGCCCATGCAGATATACCCAAATATGAATATTAAAGGGTCACCACATTAAGAAGGTTGAGAGCCCACTGCTTTATACCATTCCTTGAGGATGGGTCATGATTGGTAATATTCTGCATCTTACTTGAGTCCAATATGTATCTCTTAATTGCCCCCTCTGGATCACTTTCCATTTGACTACCTCCACAATTGTGCTTTGTCAAGGTCCAAAGTCATTCAGAATTACTGAAAAAAGATTTTCCTGGTAAAGAGATGTCTTTTTAATGGAGACTTGTTTGGAATCAATGTTAGTCTAAAAGCATTTTTAAACACCTACTATATGCCCAAGCCCTGTGGATAAAAAAGAGGCAAAAGACATTGCCTTCCTTCAAGGAGCTTACAATCTAATAAGGAAGAAAACAAATTAAAAACATGTACAAATTAGCTAGGTACAGTAAAATAGGAAATAAGAAATAGGGGGCACTAGAATTAAAGGGTTTGGGGGGCGGCTAGGTGGCGCAGTGAATAGAGCACTGGCCCTGGAGTCAGGAGTACCTGAGTTCAAATCCGGCCTCAGACACTTAACACAAAAAACTAGCCGTGTGACCTTGGGCAAGTCACTTAACCCCAACTGCCCTCCAAAAAGAAAAAAAAAGAATTAAAGGGTTTGGGAGAGGTTTCCTGTAAAAAATAAGGCATCATTTGGGATTTAAAGAAAGCCATGGGAGCCAGGAGGCAGAGACAAGGAGGGAGGGCATTACAGGAATAAACTCTACGAAGATCATTAAAAGCCCTGTATAATTTCTTCTATATATTCTATCTCAATTTCTTTCCCTTATCCAATTCTGCATCCAAAAGAATTTTCATGTGTAGTATGTCTCCTAAGTATATTTACTGATGCATTAACTTAATAGGCTGGGCATAAAATTGCAATTTATAATCTGAACAGTAGACATTTTTTATCCATTTAGTTTCTCCTGTACAGATTGTTATTGTTATCTCAATCTCTTTTAAATAATTACAGATATAATTGAGGAGTCTCTCTCTCTCTCTCTCTCTCTCTCTCTCTCTCTCTCTCTCTCTCTGTATGTATGTATGTATTTATATACACACACACATAGATATATACATAAATATATATGTATATGTATATATTTTTTGGGGGGGGGGAAGGAGGCTTGATATAATGACCATAATGTTATCAAGTGGGAAAAAACCCTGTGTCTGGGAGACCTCCCCATAAAGGAAAATCCTATTCCATTTGAACTTTGTATAACACATATTATATTACTACAATGAGCATATACTTCCTAGATTTTTTGCCTCAATATCCATAATCAGAGAGTCACCAAATATCATTATCTCTATGTTTGCATTAATAATGGAATCAAGTCTTATTTGATCTCAACATTTGCATGAGACTCCTTTCAAGAAGAAACCTGTCCATACTGATTACCTGCATTTTTTTTCCTACTGAGACAAATGCTTTTGTGTAGTCAGCAGAAACATTGTAAACATTTCTATTACTTGTATCTTTTAATCAATTGTGTGATTGTAAAGATGTCTACTGCTCTACAGAATGTGTGTGTGTGTGAGTATGCGTGTGTTTGCTAAAGGCTAACTGTTCTAATATTTTCACCAATAATGCCCCTTATATAATTGTAGGTCATTTTTTTAGGATATTTTAAAATGTTATTTAAAAAAAAATTTAAAGCACTTATTTTCTCTCCCTCCCATCTCCCCCAACTCAATTGGAAAAAAATGAAACCCTTGTAGCAAATATGCACATTGAACAAAACAAACTCCTCACTAGTGATGTAAAAACAAATGGTTCATTCTGCATTTTAAGACTAAGATCATTTTAAATGCTTTCTTAATATTTCTGTTTTTCTTGTAAATTTATTTATTTTTAGTTTTCAACATTCAGGTCCTGTAAGTCATTCTTATAAAGATTTTATAACAATATGAAAGTGAGTATAAAGGTCAGTAATTATTGATGTTGCCTTGGTCACCTTTGGGGATATTAATGGAATCTGTGATTTTCCACTAATTCTTTTGGTATCTCTCTTTCTCAAAAATGTTTTGTAAATCAATCTCTCAGTACTTTTAAGATTGTCACACACACACACACACACATTTAGTACATGTGTATATGATCCATTCCTAGCTACTTTTCCTAATGTAGTCTTCCTGTCATCTCTGCTTCTTTGTATAGCGCCATGGAGACCAGGGTGTCATAACTCAAATGTGATGCTTCCTCTTTCTCTGTGAATGAAAACAGATCATTGTAGGAACAATAACCTACTTATTTCATTTTACATCCATTTGTTGTCTTTTTGCCAGTATCATCTATAAATACTCTTGAGATGATAGGACCTATTTGGATCTTAGTCCAAGGTGTCTTTATATTTTTTTTCAGTTCTACTACTCTCCACTATTTTTCTAAGTTCATACTTACTCATGATCTTCCATCATTCTACTCTACAATGTTTTTTAATAGATAAATCTGTATTCTTAACTGGTGTTGCCCTTGGCTGCCATCTTGCCAAGGAAATCAAAGGTTTTTGGATTAAAGTAATTTCTGTTACGTTGGGCTCCTCATGATAACTGCATAATATTACTTAATCAAAAGAAAAAAGAAAACAGATAAAGACTTACCTAGGACTGCTCAGCTAGTAAGTCTGGATTTAAATCCATGTCTTCAAATTCCAGTGATATCTATGGAAAGTGGGGAGGTTTAACTGTGGTGTGTGGTTGGGGTAGAGGAATATAGTCAATGTTTTGGAAAATGAGAAAGTGCATGATACCCCATAGATCATTGACTATAAGCCTAAGTATCTTCTGAGGTACTCCAGGTTAACATTGAAGGGATATATGAATGTGTATGTGTGTGTGTGTGTACATATCTGTGCATATATATGTGTATGTGTCTACATAAATATATACATATATAATGGATATTAAATCTAATCATTCAATGTCTTCAGCACACGAGCCCACATAAGCTTGAATTTAGAGACTGATAAAGAAATTAACTTCCTCTTCCCTGGGAATCCTGAACAGGATAACTCCATGCTTAACAAAGGAGAAAGCAGTGCTAGCTTGGTCGTGAAAAGCTCTTCTTGTCTTTTATTCTTACCAACCAATACAGAGTTGGAACTAGACTTAGAAATACTAGTCTTTAAAAAACAATTTTCAAGATGGGGGAAGGGGGTAATAACCATAAATCCTTGAATTTCTGGATAGAGGTAGAGAGGATACAAGGAGCAAGGGAAGTCCTGGAAGAGAAACCCAATTAATCCTAGGGGTGGTGCTTAGGACAGTCTGATGGAAGAAACTCTAAGGCGTGTGCATTCCAGGTCATAGGATCACCATCATAAGCCAATGCCATATATTAGCACTCGGGAACAAAACTCCAGTCACTTTACCCTAGCTCTCTACCAATCTACTACATAGTCATTGGGATGGTAGCCCTGGCATCACACAAGGATCATAGCACCAGCAGCTCCTCTCAGGTAAGAGATCCTGTATTTCTGGGAAGACATTCAAAGAGAATAAATCTTAACCTATAAGAAAAAAGGAGGTAAAGAAAAAAGTGTGGAAAGAATGGCTATATAGGGCAAGGTGAGAACATGCTAGGCAGGTACAAGGAAGAACAAAGCCTTCATCTGCAATTACATGGAAAGCTCACATTTAAAATCCCTAAAAATATGTAAAGGAGCAAAAGATTTGGTGTAAGTATGAAATAATTAAGTTTATTAGCATAATGAACAAGAGCTGCCCAGTTTGGAGTAGTACTTAACCAAGCACACACTTTGATTCTCTGAAACATACCATCTGCTCTGAAATATTAAACCTGTGTTGCTTTAGGGTTTGCTCTTTTCTAATTCAAAAAAACACTTCTTTCTGAATTTCAAACCAGATTTGTAAGTGGCATCCTCTCATTCACCACAGTAGAATGACCTGTTATTAGCATGCATCTTAATACTACAACCTTCCTGGACACTTCAGACTTGTCACACTACCCAACTAGGCCACCTTTTCCCACATACCAAATTTTCTGGGCAAACTTCCCTGCTGCTTTTCTCTGGTCACAAAACATCTGTTTGTGCTCTCTCTCT
>JAQQSW010003606.1:0-14652 GCA_028646575.1 Pseudocheirus occidentalis | reverse complement strand
AAGAGAGCAGAGCAGGGGAGGGGCTTTACAGTGGGATTGTTGTTTTAGGGTTGGGGCAGGGGCAAGATGGGGAGAAAATTTGTAATTCAAAAATGTAACGAAAATGAATGATGTAAACAAGAAAACAAATAAAAATAAAGTTAAAAAAAAAAAGTAAGGTCTTTTTCATTTGCTCTCCATGGGAGCATATGCTATGTCATTTATGGTCTAGTAAACTCCCGACAGTTGGTCATAATTTGAGAATCCATGTTTCCTCCCAACATTCTTGTTTCCATTAAGGAAACCAAGGCTCTTCCTCAACCCCACAAACTTAAAAAGTGGCCTTTACCTCTTTTTTCTGCCTCACACTGCCTACCCCTATCCAACGAGTTGCCAAGTCCTACATATCATGCCACAACATCTCTCTCCCTCCCCATGGGACCCTGCTTCCCATTCCCAGGACCACTGCCTCACTTCAACAAGCTCTGAACTCTCCTTCTGTGTGATTATAACCTGCTAACTGGTCTCTCTGATTCGTTTCTCTTCTCTCTAACCCAGTGGTTCTCAACCTTCCTAATGCCGTGACCCTTCAATACAGTTCCTCATGTTGTGGTGACCCCCCCCAACCATAAAATTATTTTCGTTGCTCCTTCACAACTGTAATTTTGCTACGTTATGAATCTATCTGATATGCGGGATGGATTTTCATTGTTACAAATTGAACATGACCCACAGGTTGAGAACCGCCGGTCTAAGCCATCCTTTGCACAGTTGCCAAAACCATTTTCCTGATGCAAAGGTCTGCCTGCACCATTCACCTGTCCAAAAACCTTCCATGAATACCATCAACACCCAAGGAAAGAAGCAACGGAGTATGAATGCAGATTGGAGGATGCTATTTTCACTTTTATGCTTTATTTCACAATTTTTTCCTTTTGTTCTGATTCTTCTTTCACAACATGACTAATGTGGAAAGACGTTTTGCATGACTGCATATGTATAACCTATGTCAGATTGCTTGCCATGTTAGGAAGGAGGGTAGCGGTAAAATTTGGAATTCAAAATCTTTAAAATGCAGCTCCAAAAGACTCATAATGGAAAATGCTCTCCACATCCAGAGAGAACTATGGAGTCTGAATGCAGACGGAAACATACGATTTTCTTTTTTTTTTTCTCATGGTTTTTCCTTTTTCTGATTCTTCTTTCATGACATGACTAATACGGAAATATGTTTAACATAATTGTACATATATAACCTAAAAAAACAAACACTGAAAATTGTAATCGAAGAAATGTATTTGGAAAAAAAAATGGAGTTAAATAAAACCTTGCGTGGCTTCCTACTGCCAATAAAACAAAAAAGCAACACCGTGGTACGTTGATGGTGGGAATGTGGACTGGTACAGACATTCTGGAGAGCAACCCAAGAGCATGCTAAGCGTTAGGCACCACTTGGCAGTGGAAAGTTCATTGGCCCACAATATGCTCAAAAACCTGGATACAAATTCCAGTTCTACCACTCAACTGTCCTCATCCATTAAATCAGCGGCTCTCAACCTGTGTGTTAAGTTCAATTTAAACACATCCTGCATATCAGATAGTTACATTATGATTCATAACATTAGCAAAATTACAGTTATGAAGTAGCAACGAAAATAATTTTATGGCTGGGGGTCAGCACAACATGAGGAGCTGTATTAAAGGGTCGCGGAATTAGGAAGGTTGAGAACCACTGGAATAAATGAAGAGACTGCAAGACGGCCTTTGGGGTGTTTCCCAAATTCTAAATCTACGATACTATTGATCTGACCTTCTCATCCAGTAACTCCCACGGCCAAAAGCAGTATACAAAGGAGACAAAGGGCCATCCATATCTGTTCCTGTGCGTGTATGTATAGTCAAGGCCTTTTTTAAAAAGCAATCAGGGTTAAATGACTTGCCTGGGGTCACCCAGCTATTAAGTGTCTGAGGCTAGATTTGAACTCAGGTCCTCCTAACTCAAAGACCAGGGTTCTATCCACTGCACCACCTAGCTGCCCCTACTGTATTCTCAATAGTTAAAAAAAAAAAAAGGAGGAAAAAATTACCTTTACAGGTAGAATTTAAAAATATAGGAAGAATTATTCAAGGTGACAGAGGGGAAAAAAAAAATCAGCAGAATTTGAGCTGTATGTGCTAACTCCAACAAAAATTATATGTACTTATTTATTTTTAAAGAAAAACAAAAATTTAGTATTTAGTCGGACATTTAAGTGCCTCCACAACGGCTCTAACCTACCATTCCTACCTCATTTCTCACCACTCTTCCACGCCAGCAAAAATGGCCTATATTCTTGTTTCTGATTTCCCTCCACCCCCACCCCAATCTCTCCGGCCTCTGTGTATTCGGAGGCTGTCCTGAATGCCTGGAAACACTAGCTCCAAATCTGTATCTACCCAGTGTAGGCATGACCTCCTCCTGAAAACCTTGCCTGGGTCCCCATCTGGAAAAACAATCTCTCTCATCACACACACTTGCTCTATTACAGCACTTTGCTGGGATCTATCTTTTACCCTCACACTCTGAATTTAAAGTTCAAAGGACTGGGTTTTAAACCCTGGCACTGCCACTCATTACCTACATGACCCTGAGTATGTCATGAACCTCAGTTTCTACATGAAAGTAATGGACTAAATAATCTCTATGTTTTCCAGCTCTAAATCTATGACCCCAAGTAACTCAGCCTCTTCATGTTTCAGCTTCACCTTGTGAAGGAAGAGAAAAAAATAGAGACGGTACCACCTGTATTCAGAGGCGGTTTGAAATAATGCGTATGTAGTTAAGCTCCACATCAGGTTCAAACCCCACCTCAGATGCCCACCAGTTACACACGGGGCTCTGAGAAAGTCTCTTAGCGTTGGGCCAATCTATAAGACTGTATGTTGTGGAGTAGTTGGTCATGTGCATTGGTAAAGCCAATTTCCTTAGTGGGACTTTTGGAAAAATAAGAAAATGCCTGTATTACCTCAGGCAAAGAGTTGTGGTGAGGAAAATACAGTTTAAGGATTTAAGACAGCGGTTCTCAACCTTCCTAATGCCATGACCCTTTAATACAGTTCCTCATGTTGTGGTGACCCCCCAACCAGAAAATTATTTTCGTTGCTACTTCGTAACTGTAATTTTGCTACTATTATGAACTGTAATGTAAATATATGTATTGTTATTGTTACAAATTGAACATAACCCACAGGTTGAGAATGGCTGATTTAAGAGCTACACAGAACGGAGTTCTCATTATTGTCATTTCTACATCTGCATGAGTTCTGAATTTCCACAGATGGAATTCTTGTCCTAGAGACAATGACATATTATCATAATATGTAATACAATAATACAATGTATAAATAATATGTATGTAATATAATATAAACAATATAATAATGTAACACAATCATATAAATTGTAATATTATAACTGGCATATTATATCAAATATATCAAAACACACATATTATTCTCTAAATATACTGTCATGCAAGATGGCTCTCAGGAAAGATGAGGGGAGGATATTTGATGTAAGAAACAGAAAATATTGATTAAAAACCACCAAAATTTTTTAAAGAGATTGGTTTGAAAAATCCATTTCTGTAACAGTGAAACCACACACACCATCAACGATAGGACCGATCACATCCTTCTTTTTCTTCCCAACAGAAAAGCAGCATGACTAGCCGTATGTCTAGTGTTTAAAGAGTAGAAACTGCATACATTTATTTAGCCTGACTAAATATGCAGTTTGCCTCTAGCTTGGCTTAGGACTGGAAGGGATGCCAGTTTGTCTCCATGACAACAGAGCGAGTAAACTCTCTCTGTTATGAATACACTGAGAAGAGCTTCCAAGCCAAAGGTTGTTCCAAGGCCTGGAAGGTTCCACAATTGCCCCAAAGTGCAGCCAGACGCTGAAAGCATGAGACAATCACTATGCTAAATCTAAACCCCAAACTGCAGCATCACCCAGAAGGCAAACACATCCAGACTAAGAAGTTTTAAAAGGTGAAGTCATCTTTACCTGAACATGCTTCACAAGTTAAAAATAAACACAATCATTTAAACAAATTTGTTCATTTGGTAAACATTAAGTGCATACCATGTACTTGGGATGCAAAAATGCCCTACCTATTTAGGAGTTTATAATGTAATAGGAACAAAATTACCATTACCCAAAGTGCACTGATTTTGAGTACATTTTGCACATGTTGCATCTCCCCCCCCCAAAAAAAAAACCAGTTTTCTAAAAGCCGACTTTGCCTCTGATTTTTCCTGTATTACCATTAGAATGCAAACTTCTTGAGGGCAAGAGCCATTTTTGCCTTTCCTCTGTTATCTCCAGTGCCTGGCACACAATAATCTCTGTTTAATACATATGGAACTTGATATGTTATTTTTAAATATTAATTAACTATTAAATTAATATCTTGTAAATTATTGTTTATTGTAATTATATTATGATATTTAAATTATTAACTAATATTAATGTTATTAATAACTTGTTGACTCAGTGTCCAGAAATGAATATAATAATACAGAGAAAGTCAAAAAAGGCTTTATAAAAGAATCAAGGGACCAAAAATATGTTTTTTTCCTAGTACTTAACAAGTGATAAATGCTGGAAATATAAAAACAAGAGTGAGGCACAGCCCCAATACCTATCCTCAAGTGGTATATAGAATAAGTTATTGACTGGGGAGTCTTAAGGCAGTGGTTCTCAACCTGTGGGTCGCGACCCCTTTGGAGGCCAAATGACCCTTTCACAAGGGGCCACAGGGTCGCCTAAGACCATGGGAAAACACATATTTCCACTGGTCTTAGGAACCAAGACACCATTCCTCTATCCGTCTCCGCGCAGGTCTGCCCACATGCAGATAACACCCACATACAAGTGTGGCATTTGGAAGGTTGAGAACCACTGTCTTAAGGGATTAGCAAGCCCTATCCAAATGCCATGAAATCACTGACTTTTCACCAACAATGTGAAACCTCTTTTAATTTCAATTTATTTATTCAGCACTGTACGAATCAAAAATCCAAAGACTATTTTATAGAGCTTGAAAAGTAACAACAAAATTCATATGAAGGGGCAAAAAAGTTTAAAATGTCAAGGTTAATAATAAAAAAACAATTGAGAAGGGACTCTCATCAGTACTAGTTTCCCAACTGAGCTACCAAAGAGTAATCATTAAGTAATTTGACACTGGTTTTAAAAAAAAAGGTGAGAGGTTGATTAGTTGAAATTATTAGGTGCGCAATATACAGAAGAAACAAATATGCTAGCAGAGTATATGATAAAACCAAAGATTGACTGGGTTAGGAAAGCACCTTTTGCCCCCCCCCCTCCAAAAAACTTCTGTGAAAGTAGAGAGCAGTCTGGCAGAAGTAAGGTTTAGACCAGTACTTCACACCATATGCCATAATAAAAGCCAATGGACACATAAGAGTGACATCAGAGACAAATTAGGGGCAAGGAAAAAATTCTCTCTCAGATTTGTAGGTTGGGGAAGAATTCATAGTGAATGGTTGATTTTGATTATATAAAATCTAAAAGGTTTTTTCACAAACAAATCTAATGTACATGTGGTAAAAATTAGGAAAGAGGTTACTGAGGGTGAAAAAAAGTTTCTCTGATAAAGGTATTATTCCCAAGATACATAATGAACTGATTCAACTTTGTAAGAAATTCTAATATATGAGAATAAGAGCCGTTTTCAAACAGATAAAATGGTCAAAAGATAGGAGTATTTTTCAAATGAAGAAAACCCAAGATATCACTAATGTGAAAAAACTCTAAATCACCAGTAATTATATAAATGTAAATTAAAGCAAATTTGAGATTCTTTACCTATGAGAATGGCAAAGATAACAAAAGAAAAAGATCTTTATGTATAAAACTATTTATAAACAGTTTCCGTGGCAGCTCAAAACTGCCGACTAAGGAAGAGGTTATCTGCCTATCAGGGAAAAGCTAAACAAAACTGCGCTTTTGCTTTTGTATGTAATGTGGTATCTGGGTACCAGAAGTGATGACGCAGATAATTTCAGAGGAAACTAGGAAAAAACTTTATGAAATAACAGAAAGCGATCAGAAATATTAACAATTTATACAAAGTGAATATAATACAGAAAGACAACCTTATCAAAGAATTTTAAAAGATTCCCCCCCCCCAACCCGGGTGCTCAACTGTGATGGAGGCAGATTATTTTAAACTGTTTAAACATCCATTTTTAAAAATGAAATATTAATTTCCTCATGTGTGGAAAGGCTACTATTGTAATGGGTTGTTAAGATCAAATAATGTTAAGTCTTTGAAAGTGCTTCAAAAAGTATAAGATGTTGTACTGCATACATGTTCCCAGTGATCTGGCCTCTTCTTTTTTCTAAAACAACTGGGTCCTGGGTGGCCAGGTGGCCCAGTGAATAGAGCACCAGCCCTGGAGTCAGGAGGACCTGAGTTCAAATCTGGCCTCAGACACTTAACACTTAGCTGTGTGACCTCAGGCAAGTCACTTAACCCCATTTGCCTCAGGTTCCTCATTTGTAAAATGAGCTGGAGAAGGAAATGGCAAACCACTCCAGGATCTCCGCCAAGAAAATCCCAAATGGGGTTACAAAGAGTCATACTCAACTGAAAAGGACTCAAGAAAAAGAACAAAATTAGAATGTAAGCCCCCTGTACATAATTATGCTGCTTATATTTCTTTCTTTTTGAGTGGGGTAAGGCATCCTCAATGGTCAGCACAGTGTTTGGATCATAGTAAGCATTTAATAAATGCCCTTTTCCATTTATTCATTCGTTAATACTCTACCTCCCCAAAACCCCTTTGTACCTCAGACTCCTGAACCTTCCTCCAATCTCCTTGAAAGCACGGTCTTATGTTTTTGTCTCAACATTTGGCTCATTGCTGGAATAACTCATCTGTTAAATAAATGTTTGCTGAATGACTTGCAGAATGGACCACACTAGAAGCAAAAAGGATCGAAGATTACATCCGCAAATTAGTATCACAGAATCTTCGATTTAGGGCTGGAAGGAATCTTAGGAGGCCACCTGGCCCAATACTCCCATTGAAGAGATGAGGAACACAGGGTCAAAGAACATAAATGACTTGTGTCTAAGGTCAGAGTAGCGGTCAGTCAGTATTAGGGAAGGAATTCAAATCCAGGTCCTTGGACTCCAAACTCACTCTATCATGCTGCCTTCTGGCCTCCACTGGGGTTGTGGTCTGCCTCCATTTAAAAGATCCAGGCTCCCATCACAAAATGTAGGAACTGATCCAACTCCTCCCTTGGCTTATGGTCCCTGACATTTTGGCTGTGAGCCCCAAGCGCTCCCAACGTCCAGCTGACAAAGCGGTGTGTTGGCTAAGGGCCGTGAGATGACTGCCATAAAATACAACCACCATCATTACATGCATTGGGCACAAAGCGATGAATCACAGCCCCTAATTTCCTGAAAAGAAGGAATGTTCCAACGAGCTCTTTCATGAGCTGACCTTTTTTCCCCTGAGCAAGCTTCATAAGCCAGGAGGGCAGGTCACACTGGGTGGAGGGGAGTGTGATCCCTTTCCATTCATTTGTCAATTCTGTTAACAAGTAATAATGGACAAAGAACTTTTACATTTATCTAAAATGCACTAAAGCACTCAGAGTCTTTATTGTGGGGACAAGCAAAGAATTCTTAAAAAAATTTTTAAAGCACCACCACCAGCAGCACAATCCTAACCTTCAATCTGCTGGTCTGGAAGCTGCCAAAAGAATGGAAGACAGTGCCAAAAAAGACAGGCTTTAAAAAAAAAAAATCGAGCTACAGAGCAAAGGCTGAGCTTTGCAGGACCATCGCAGAGAGGCATAAGGCCAGTTTAGCTCCGAAACAAACTGGATGGTTCAGCCAATAAAAAGGAAGGGATGGGAAGGTGAGCAGGAGTGTCTCCATAGGACAGAAGCATTTGGCAAGGCAAACAGAAAGGGATAAAATTACTTTAGGTCCAGGAAAGAGAACACAAACACACCAAAAGAGAAATCAGTCTCAAGGGTGTTCTGAAAGGCCCTGTTCATCAGATGCCACCTCACTTTTCTAGCCTTATCTCACAGACCTCCCTCTCTCCCACTAGACATTCCAGTTGACCAACCCTACCTGGCTCTTCCAATTTCCAATTTTCTCCATCTCCAAGCTACGGCTGACTCTTTTCTGGATGGCCTGGCCCCTCTTCTGTGCCTACTGCCCTTTCCAAGAAGCCAGCCCTCCCTCAGCTAATTACAAAACACTCACGTCCCGCCCCTTGGCTTGGAGTTCTCTGCAAAGCTTAAAGCGTTACATAAATGCTAGTTATCACTTTTCTTCATACACCTGTCTCACGGCCTCTCATCCCTGCATCCTTCCCCAGTGACCAGCACAATACAACACAGAGAGCTCAGTATTTCAACAGTATGGGTCAGTCCCTTCTATCTTTAGTAGAGCCATGAGCTGCATGGCTCCAAACCGATACACAGATCAATAGACCTGCAGACAGACGAAATGCTTATTATGGGCAAGGCATTGGCTCGGGGTTAAAATAACCTTTTCAAAATGGTGAGCAGAGGGACAGGGCCAAAATGGCGGAGTAAAAGCAGATACTTGCTTAAGCTCCCACACCAACCACCTCCAATACCTGTAAAATATGACTCTAAACAAATTCTAAAGCTACAGAACCCATAAAGTGACAGAGAGAAACACATTCTCCCACTGAAGGCAGCCTGGCAGGCAGACAGGCAGGGTCTCTCATACCAGGCTAGGGGCTGACCAGTCACGCATGAGCTGCACTGGTCCAGACCTACAGCCGCCCAACCAGCAGCACAGACCAGCCAACCCGACTTCAGGAGAGCGAATCACCGGCAGCTGTGGTTGTTTCCAGACTTCTCAACCCATAAATGTCCAAGAGAAAGGACAAGGTCAGTAGGGAACTCTGTCGTAACTGGGAGACAAGAAGAGCAGGGTCAAGCACCTGCCACTGGGGGCTAAAGGCTGTGTACCTCCAGAGCTCCTGGTCTGCAAATCATATGGAGACCAAGTGACCATTCAGAGGGTAATCTCTCTTGCTCTGACCTGCTTGGATCTGGGTCACAGTCTCGAGTGGTGGTCTTGGGGTGAGGAACGCCAGTGCACCAAAGCTTGTGGGGGCTGTAGAGAGGGTGCCCTCCTCAGACCTCTGACAACATTTGTGAAAACCCTAGCAATTTCTGACAAAGCTCTCTCCACTCTGGAAGCAGAGTTCTACCATGGCAAAGAGCTCAAAAGTCAAGATACTGGTTGGCAAGATAAGCAAACAAAAGAAGCAGAATCAGACCATAGAATCCTTTTTTGGGAACAAAAAGGAGTAAAACAGAACCAGAAGAAGATACCAAAGTCAAAACTCCTGCATCAAAAATTTCCAAGAAATATATGAACTTGTTACAGGCCATGGAGCAGCTCAAGAAGGATTTTGAAAATCAAGTAAGAGAAGTGGAGGAAAAATTGGGAAGAGAAATGAGAATGATGTAAGAAAATTGTGAAAAGAAAGTCAACCACCTGCTAAAAGAGACCTCAAAATATACTGAAGAAAATAACACCTTAAAAAATAGACTAACTCAAATAGCAAAAGAGGCCCAAAAAGCCAATGAGAAGAATTCTTTAAAAAGTTGAATTCCTCAGAAGGAAAAAGAATTTCAAAAACTCACTGAAGGGAATAATTTCTTCAAAATTAGATCGGAGCAATTGGAAGCTAATGACTATGAGAAATCAAGATACTATAAAACAGATCCAAACAAATGAAAAAATAGAAGGCAACATGAAATGTCTCATTGGAAAAACCACTGACCTGAAAAACAGATCCAAGACGGACAGTTTAAAAATTACTGGACTACCTGAAAGCCATGATTTAAAAAAACATATATCCTAGAAATCATCCTTCAAAAAATTATCAAGCAAAATTGCCCTGATATTCTAGAACCAGAGGGCAAAATAGAAATTGAAAGAATTCACCGATCACCTCTTGAAAAAGATTCCAAAAAGAAAAGCTCATAGGAATATCACAGCCAAATTCCAGAGTTCACGGGTCGAGGAGAAAATATTATTGGCTGTCAGGAAGAAACAATTTCAGTATTGTGGAAATACAATCAGGATAACACAAGATCTAACAGCAGCTACATTAAGGGATTGAAGGGCTGGGAGTACGATAATTCCAGAGATCAAAGAAGCTGGGATTAAAACCAAGAATCACCTACCCAGCAAAACTGAGTATAAGGCTTCAGGGGAAAATATGGTCATTCAATGAAATGGAGGACTTTGAAGCATTCTTGATGAAAAAACCAGAGCTAAACAGAAAATCTGATATTCAAATACAAGAAGCAAGAGAAGCATGAGAAGGTAAACAAGAAAAAGAAATCATAAGGAACTTATTAAAGTTGAACTATTTACATTCCTACATGGAAAAAACAATCATTTTAACTCATGAGGCTTTTCTCAATATGAGGACAGTTGAAGGGAATATATTTGTATATATACACATACATATATATTTATATGAAGGTATATGTATGTATAAATACATATGCAAGTGTGTATATACATATATGTGTGTACACGTATACACAGAGGGCACAAGATCGGCTGAATAGGAAGGGATGATATCTAAAAAATAAAATTAAGATTTGAGAGAGGAATATATTGGGAAAAGGAGAAACGGAGAAATGGAATAGGGTAAATTATCTCATATAAAAGAGGAAAGAGAAAACTTACAATGGAGGGGAAGCGCAGGAAGGTAAACAGGAATGGGACAACCTTACTCTCATTTAATTTGGCTTAAGGAGGGAATAATATACACACTCAATTGGGTATCTTACACTACAGTTAAGTAAGTGGATAAGAGGGGGGGATGATAGAAGGGAGGACAGATTGGGGAAAGGGTAGTTAGAAGCAAACACTTTTGAAAAGGGACAGGGTCAAAGTAGAAAATAGAATAAGTGGGGAGTGGAACAGGATGGAGGGAAATATAGTTAGGCTTTCACAATGTAACTACTATGGAAACATTTTAAGTAACTACAAATGTACAATCTATATTGAATTGCTTATCTTCCCAGTGGGGCTGGGTGAGGAGGGAAGAGGGAAAGAATCTGGAAATCAAAGTTTTACAAGCAAATGTTTAAAAAAAATCAGTTTGGGGGGTGGCTAGGCGGCGTAGCAAACAGAGCACCAGCCCTGGAGTCAGAAGGACCTGAGTTCAAATATAGCTTCAGACACTTAACACAAAAACTAGCCATGTCACCTTGGGCAAGTCACTTAACCCCAATTGCCCTACCTTCTCCCCTCCAAAAAAAAAAAATAATAAGGCAAAAAATAAAATTAAAAAAACTTTTTTACATGCATCTGGGAAATAAGATATACAGGCACTGGTGTATGGAAATCTATCTTGCCCTACTATAAAGTTAAGGGGGGATGGGAGAGGATATAAGAGAGAGCAGATTAGGGGAAGGGGTATTCAGTAGGCTCGCTATCTTGGGGGGGTAGGAAAAAGATGGGGAGAAAATCTGTAACTCAAAATCTTGTGGAAATAAATGATATAAACTAAAATAAACAAAAGATTATTATTGGTTTTTTAATGATGAGTAGAAGCTTAAAGTTCTTCCTCTGGCTACTGGGGGGCAAAAAGGGATATGAGTGGAAACAGTGGGAGGTTAGAGGTGAAGGTGGGTCACAAACATTTATTTGTATTTGGGGGACGTAGCTATAGCCTGATAGGGAGTCCCAGTTTCTTTATCTGTAAAATAACGGTGTTGGATGAGATGGTCTCCACTGTCCCTTTCAGCTCTGAAATTCCATGTTCTAGAACTGTTTTCAGAAGCATCTGAATTTAACCAATTTTCCATTTCATAATAACAAGGCATGTTCCAGTCATTGCCAGTACTATGGCTGCTAATCAAGGTTAGGCTTTAATGAAATGTATTAAGCTTTCAGACTATGAACATTAACAATACCAATTAATGAATGTAAAACCTTTCTTCTAATAATCAAAACTGGGCAGCAGGATTCAATTCATTCAGCATTTAATGCCCATTTTCGAGCATTAAAAAAACAGTCCCTGCCCTTAAGCACCCTATTCTCCAGATAAAGGGAAGTAAGTGAGGAAGGTCAAATTTTGCTAGTAAGGAGAACTACAATTATGTAACAGACAGGGGAAGCGAAAGGCATGAGGAATAGCAAATGACCGCCAGTCTTAGCTCAAAGAATGAACCGAGACAGAAGCACTGCTGACAGTCACTGGAAAGGGAAGAAGAATTTACAGGCAGGTCAAAAAGATTTCTATCTTAAACCGTATACAGAAATAGCGCATCAGGCTCCAGAAACAGATGTAGAGACAGCCAATATAATAAACATTTATTCTAAGTCCTAGAGACACAAATAAGAAAGAGCTCCTGCCTTCAAGGAGCTTACAATCTAAAGGGTGAAGTTGCTGTCGCTGCTGTCCACTTGTTTCAGTAATGCCTGATTCATCAAGACCCTCATTTGGGGTTTTCTTGGTAAAGATACTGGAGCAGTTTACCACTCCCTTCTCCAGCTCATTTTACAGATGAGGAAACTGAGGTAAATAGGATTAAATGGCACAGCCAGTAAGTGTCTGAGGCAGGATTTGAACTCAGGTTTCCCTGACTCCAGGCCCTGAGCTCTATCTGCTGTCTCCACTCGCTTAGAAAGGGTAAGGGTACCATATGGAGGTAGGGGCTAGCAGAGGGTACCCAACCTGGGAGCATGATATTAGTGAGGTAGAAACCACGCAGAGAAAAACTGGTAGGAGATGAAGAGATCACTGGAAATTCCGAACTCTCTATAAAGGGAAGCTCTGAAAAAAGTTTTTTGTTCCACCCTCCAAAAAAAGGGTAAATTATCAATATATAACAGAAGCCTGGGAAAGGTAATGTTCTAAGTCCAAACTTAGCCTGGCACTCAAAGCTTTCCAGGACACATGCTACTTTTACCTTACTAACATTGTGTCTCAAGTGACTTTCTCAGGATCACAAGTCACTCAATCAACAAGGAAAACTCTCCACTAATCAACCCCCTACTATGTGGCAGGCACTGGGACAGATGCTAGGGATTCAAAGAATTAAGCCATTCTGATCCTTGGGAAGCACACATTCTAATGGTGGAGTCAATATGTGCACGCAACAAAATTCTCAGTGTAATTTAAAGCTATTAAAACTTAATGAAAGTTCTACATTTTCTAAATATAAAGCCTGCTTCATATTATTTTTATTATCAGAGCTTAATGAAGCTTCAATAAAAACCCAAAACTACACTAAGGCTTTTGGGACACACCGTATAACTTATATTGAGAATGAAAAAAACAATGAAACACAAGATAGTTAGGGAAGGGGAACATTAATGAAGGGCTCTAGCAGCTGGGGAAGGGCAGAGGAAGCAAAAAACGAAAGGTTTCCCACAGGTGGTGATGCTTAAACTGTGTCTTAGAGGAAGAAATGGGAATGAAGGGGTGGTGAGAAGGGAAAGCAATCTGGGCGCGAGTAATAGCCAATGGAAAGACAGGGAGGCAGTAAATGGAGCCCTGGGTTGTGAAGACCAGAGAGGAAGCCAGTCTGGCTGGACAGCAGGGCGTGGATGGGGGAGTGATGGAGCGAAGGCCCTAGAGATAGGCTGGGCCAAAGGTGTGAAGGGCTTTAACAGCCAAAGAGAGGAATTTATGTTTGATCTTGGTAAGGTAAAGTAAGGTAAAGAGACCAGGGGAGTTTATGGGAGAGTCATCTGTGCTTAAGGGAACACCCAAACAGCTGTATGCAGGATGGACAGGAAAGAGAAGACAACAGATAGGGAGACCAAAGAGGGGGCCATTCTAATAATCTAGGCAACATCCAACAAGAGTTATTTGTCCTTCATTCTTTATTTGTTTGTTTTTTAGGGGGGAAGACAGGGCAACTGGGGTTAAGTGACTTGCTCAAAGTCACATGGCTAGTGTTAAGTGTCTGAGGCCGGATTTGAACTCAGGTCCTCCTGACTCCAAGGCTGGTGCTCTATTCACTGGGCCACCTAGCTGCCCCATTTGTCCTTCATTCTTGAAGAGGATCAATGACATCATAAAGGTGAAGTCCTGTCTGGCATGTGAATTGGATTTAAGTGAGGAAGGGCTGGGCAAGGTAATCAGCCTCACTCTCTCCTCCAGACTCTAAGTTCAGTAGCAAGACAAGAGTTTAGATGACCAGCAACAGCCCAGGATGCAGAGGGGGGGGCCTGGTCTTTCTTTATCCTTTCATAGATAAAGGAAATGAAGAATAGAGATGACATGACTTGCCCATGATCATACAGTTAGCAAGAGTCTGAGACAGGATTTGAACTCGGGCCCTCCCAATACCAATTTCAGAGCCATGGCCACTTAACCAGTGATGTCAAACTCTGATAGAAACAGATACTGACTTAGAAAACCACAAACTAGCATTATCTATGTTGTGTTGTATTTTTATTTTGTTAAACATTTCTCAATTCCGTTCTAATCCGGTTCAGGCCGCAAATGAGAATTTTTGCAGGCTGCTTGTGACTCTAGGCTACAAGTTTAGCCCCTTAGCACCATGCTGTCTACACTTGTGTGCAATACCATGAACTTGAGGGGCCAGCAATG
>JAQQSW010003605.1:0-14652 GCA_028646575.1 Pseudocheirus occidentalis | reverse complement strand
ACAGCATTTTCTCCAATACAACATATACTTTTGTTCATTCCTATCCCCAATTCATTGACACAGAAGAAGGAATTTACCAGTGTCACTCCTATGTCTCCCTTTCTTAACATTACTATTTACATCAAGACACCAGCATCCTTCCCAGTTATTCAAATTGGAAAGTTTAAATCCTTGGAATTGTTTAATTCTTCTTTCTTTTCTTCCTTTCTTCCTTTTTTCCTTCCTTTTTCCTCACTCCTTTCTCTTCATTCCTCCTTTCCTCCCTCCCTCCTTTCCTTCCCATGTTAAGAAAAGGGGTCAAGTATTTTGGGGCAAAAGATACTGAATTTTATTATGGATGTGGACTTTTGGCAGTCAAGTGCCACTCCTGTCCATGTGCCTAATGCTATTTGTTGATGAGGGCCAGGTGCTGGCAGTCTATGCTTACCCCAATGATTACTCACTCTTTTCTACAGCTGAGGGGACTCGACTCAGAAGTTCTCAAAGGGAATCTTTGTCACCCAGCTCTATTTCCTTTCTGTGATTTCCAGGACTCCTTTCATTACTCTAGAGGTATAGTATATATGGACTTCTCTAGTGCTGCTCCTCTGACTCATGGTGCCCTAATCCATTGGAAGAATATCTGGCAATGGTGTCCATCACATCAGCATGGTTTGATGGAGTCAGTCACATACATGTGACTTGACCACATGCAGTTCTTTGCCCAAAGCCATAGGAGTCAGAGAAGAAAAAAACAAATATATTAATAATAACTGTCAAGTAGACAGGGCACCCATAATCTAAGAATTCAATACTCAGCTTTAGTATTTCACTTCTCATCTCTCCCTTCCCACTCTTGATACTGAGTAGAGATGGAACAGCATTAGTCACTCAGCTCTGGTGCTACCTTTCAGTGTATTCCAGGTTCTTTTGGTTGCCATCAAGGCTGTTCATTTCCTCTTCTGTTTCTTCTCACCTTCAGTCCTGGCAATCTGGATGTTTTAGCTCCAAATCAGCTCCTGATATTGCCACTTTTCCATTAGCTGCTCTTCTTTACACCAAAAAGTAAAATGGGAGTGTCTCCATAGGAAACGAACAATAGGTGTCTCTCAATCCTGTCCAGGGGTTTGATGTCCGAGTATACTATGCCACCACCAGAACTGGAGTCAGGAAGACCTAAGTTCAAATCAGGTTTCAGACACTTACTAGTTGTGTCACCCTGGGCAAGTCACTTAATCTTGTTTGCATCAGTTTCCTCATCTGTAAAATGAACTGGAAAAGGAAATGGCAAACCACTCCAGTGTCTTTGCCCAGAAAACTCCAAATGGGGTCACAAAGAGTCAAACATGACTTAAACAACTGGACAGCAACAGACTATCGCTCAATGAGATCAAGACTACCATTTTTGTCTTTCTGTCTCCAACACTTGGAACTATGTCTTGTTCACAAGAAGTGATTAATAGGTCATAGGGCCATAGAGTTAGAATTGGAGAAGGCCTTAAAGGTTCCTCATTTTATAGAAAAAGAAAATAAGAACCAGAGAGGTTAAGTGACTTGCCCAAAGTAAAATAGATAGCAAGTAGCAAATTTGGGATTAAAACTCAGTACTTCAGGGTCCAAATTGAACCACACTACTTATGGAATTGTGTTGAATTGAAGACTGACCTCTAAAACTAGACCTCATTCCAAGTAAAATTTCTGGAGATAGCAGATCTTTTTACAGATGAAAATTTTGTGTTTGCAGCTGCAGTGTAGAAATTAATAAGAATCATGTAAGTGCAAAAGATTGAGAAACATGAATTAGATTTCACTGAACTTTCTTAATGATCCCTGTAAAAATGAAGGAAAAGTACTTGAGGCAAAGTGCTTTTCAATTTTCTTCAGAGCTCAAAGATTAGAAATGTAGGATGAAGTTCTAAAAAAAATCCTAGATTTGTAGGTCTTGGAAGTGGATTGATTGAGAAACTAGCCTGAGGGGGTAGAAAGTGATAGAGTTGATGAAGATGCTGATGTTGAACAGGGAAAAAAAACCTGTGACAAAGAAGGATGTTTGTGTCATGCCAGAAGCAAAAACTAGTGGCAAATTAACAGCCTGGGTATCAAATATTTAGTGGGTGCTTTGCAGAGCATCACTAGGCTGACTTCTAAATCCCAGGTGGTTTAGGGAGTGTGTATCTTACTCTATAGCTGAAGAGGCTGAATTCCAGGCAACAACAGCAAAGGACATGGTCAGCTAATGTAAGCACTTGGATTATCACTCTATGACCTGTAGCCAGGTAGATCAGGCGATTGGGGAACAATGGCAAATGTGGACAGGGTCACAGATTTGACCTCTGGGAAGATTCATTGCCTTTATCCTGTTCCATATCCAAAAACTGAATCCCAGAGTCCCATTAGCAGTCTCCAGAATGGGTGGCAATAATCTATATGGGGTAGATTCCATACAACCTATACCTGCTTTCATGGGGGAAAGTGGGAATTACTTTAGCACAGAAGTCTTCAACCTGTGGGTTATGTTCGATTTGTAACAATGAAAATACATAGCAAAATTACAGTTATGAAGAAGCAACGAAAATAATTTTATGGTTGGGGGCCACAACAACATGGGGAACTGTATTAAAAGGTCACAGCATTAGGAAGATTGAGAGCCACTGCTTTAGCAAATACTGTAGTGTTTAGAAATATGTTTCAGTGTTAGGAAATTTTCATAAAAATTCAGGGAAGCTTAATACTATCTAAGAGAGAACAGAAATCTTTTCCAAGGTGCTCACTGAGGTAGGAGTCTCCTAAAGCATGATTATCCTATAGTTTTCAGATAGGAGCAGTTAAGTAGAGTGACCCATATCAAAACGTAAGACAGTAAGGCAGATGGATCCCATGTTAAAAAGCAGCGACGCTAAAAAACAAATTCAGATTTACAAAACCAAATAATTTTTAAGTATACCAATTGAATTGTGATCTTACTGATCACTCAAACAGTGCAGATGACAACATATTCACACCAATCCATTTTGTGTAATGCTCAACCATATTCCCACCGGAGAGCAACTCTCCATTTTCAGTGCCTTCTTCACTTTGACTTCACAACATAAGGACATTAATGGAACAAACCAGCTGTCCAGTGACTCCTTGATGTAACCAGGTTATCAGTCCATCTTCTTTTCCACTCATACGTTTCTTTGACAACATTCTTTATCCTCCTTAATAATTCTTTATTTGTAATATGTTCAAACCTCTTCACATCCACCATGTGCCTCTCCTTTGCCTTTGGCTGATTCTGGATTTCATTTTTTCAGAGCCTATAACATTAATTACTTCGCATGTCTTATTAATCACTGGCAAAGTGCTTTACCAGCTTCCTCTCAGTCATAAGCTGGATCCCACCTTTCTTAGCAAATGGTGAAGTAGATATAGATAGAACACACAAATATACATGTATTATGTATACATACATACACATATATGTACGTATATATAGGGGTGTATGTATATCCTTATATATGTATTTAGTATATATAAACATCAAAAGATGAGAACATCATTAACCTCCTTCATACATTACCCATTTATGTGTTTCTATACTTTATATAAAGCGTTCATAACTTGTATTACTAAAGAATTAAAATAAAAACCTATGAGTACCTATAAGAAATCAATATATTGGCTAAGAAGCAAAAGGCTTCGGGGATGTAGGTTGCAACTTTTTATCAATTCAGTAATTATTGATCAAGCTTCCAGAAAGCATTCTAATTTATCTACTACTTTTGTTGAGTGGATGACTCACAAGGCCTTTGACTCAGTTCCACACTCAAGGATTAGTCATGTACTTCAAATATACAAAATAGACGCAGGTGTGTTTAGAATCTACCATATTTGACATTTGCTTGTGAAGTATTCTCTACTCAAAACCTGATACCAATATAAAATTTTATCAAAATTCATTTAATATTTTGAATTCTTCAGGAAAACAATTTAAATGTATTATGGTTCTAAACAGCTTCAATTCCATTATGTATCTATGAGAAAGAACTAAGCATGATAAAGAAGGTATCAAACCAAAACATCTTGTTAGCCATTTGATACATATGACTGATGAGTTATGTGTATCCACAGGACAAATAAAAATAAAAACAAAAATATTCTTCCTCTCATGCAATCTTTATCCAATGATATTAAATATGATTTGGACTTAATGGTGTAAAATTCTGAACATACATCAAGGAAAAATAGGGACTGACGACTCTAATCTTGAATCTGAAGACCATATTGCAACAATGAAAAAAGCCAATACCTAAATCACCTTAGTTTCCTCTAGACAAGACCTATCACACATTAAAAAAAAAAAACCAAGCAGGAGACTGAGGCTTAATGTTAAAAGATTCATTGGCATCTTTTTCCTTTAAACATTTATTTATTTTTGCTTTTTTTTGGAGGGGGGAGGACAGGGTAATTGGGGTAAAGTGACTAGCCCAAGGTCACACGGCTAGTAAGTGTTAAGTGTCTGAGGCCAGATTTGAATTCAGGTCATCCTGACTCCAGGGCCAGTGCTCTATTCACTGTGCCACCTAGCAGCTCCAATTCATTGGCATCTTGAAATCAAAACTAAATAGAATACATTTAAGGAAATTAACACATGCCAATTCCAGACTTAATGTATACCTTCAGAACTGTAAAATGCACTATAACATATGTGGAAATCATCTAATCAAAACCCATACAGGATTAACAAAGAACAAGATCTATCATTCTAAAGCAGTTATAGAAAACTTAACATTTCTTAGCTAAAAAGGAGGAAAATTATGAATAGGCATTCACAGAGCACATGATGAACAGGTCATAAACCTAGAGAAATACTTTTTCAAATAAATAGACATCATTTCATAAAACAATAGTAAACATTGGTAACTAGTATAAATCATTGTTTTTGTCTAATGGAACCAAAGATATCTTACCTACAGAGGGAACCTATGAAATAGCTAAGATACTAAAGTAGAATCAAAAGGCCCATCATGTTCATAGGTATCATCCTCATGAAGTCAACCAATAAAAGTTGACAAAGATGAATTGAACAAATGACTAAGTCCTGTGGCTTTGTGAAAATGAGGGATGGATAAGGCTTATGATGACAATTCAGGACCAAATCCTTCCTTACAGAAACTATTGAAGGGAAATCCTTAGCAGTTTAAGACTCAAAGGCTGGTGTAGATTATTCAAGGTAATAGTGGAGATTGTACAACACATCGATACAGGCTATAAAAGTTTAGCCCCTGCTTCTGAATATGAGCAAGATATGATCTGGTGGATAAAATATATTCAGAAGATATTTTACATGAAGTGACATGACAAATCCCTATGTAAGAATTGCAAACTTGAAAATTTACTGAAGAACACACACAATAAACTATGCCAGAATAGGACCACTATCAGAGAGTCAAGTGTTAACCACAATACCTGGACATAATAATGAATTATAAAAGCTTACAGGGAACAATTTTAATATTGCTTAATATATATTAATTTCATTAATTTAATATATATCGTAATATCTTAATTTAATTAATTTAATATATATTTTAATAGATTTTGTCATTCTTAAAACTCAGTTTTTGAAGTATATTGTGTTCTGAATAATGAAATGGACAGCTTCAGAGAAAACTTGGAAGACAGATCAGCAGAATGAAGTGAACAGAACCAAGAGAACAATGCATAAAATAGCATTATAAAGAAAAACTACTTTGAAAAACTTTGGAACTCTAATCAATGCAATGACAAAAACTCAACTCCAGAGGACTGAAGGTGAAACACACATGGCTACTGATCAAAGAGGTGGTAGACCCAAGCTGCAGAATAAGACATCCATTTCCAGAAATGACCATTACAGGAATTAGCTTCACTTAACTATGCATATTAATCACAAAGGCTTTGGTTTTCCTTTTTTCCAGTTAGGGGGAAGAAAAAGAAAGATAGGAATATGTTAGAAGGGGGAAGATAGAAAATAGGGTTATTAAAGCATTTGTTAAGGCACAGATGAGAAGTGAATAAAAACCACATAGGAAAATCAAAGATGAGTAGGACAGCTTTGGAAATTATTAAATTCATTACATATTTAAAAGAAAAGCAAGCTGTACCGAATAGAGGTTCATAGACTCATGTAAAAATCCTCTTCATCTGATATTATATATAGAGAGAAATATCCCTTTTCTTCTTCTGTGTTTGTTAATTTCAGGATTGTAAAAATAATAAAGAAAAACTAAAGCGTAGTAGTAGAAATAAAAATTCTAGGGGAATAGGATGAGGTACATACCATCCCTGTTATGAATTGTACTAAGGATACTTTCAGCAAGCCTGCATGAGATAAGCTAATGTCCTAATATTTTATTCAAATACTGGAAATATTTATTTTTATCCACCTTGTAATAGTCCATAGAAGAGCAAATGAATATAAAGGAATAATAGCAAGCTAAAAACTTGCCCTCAGATCATTTCTATCTGATTCTCATAAAAAAATCCGATGATAATAATGATAAAAACAATGAGAACATCTCACATTTTTAAAACACTTGAAGGTTATCAAGGTACTTCTCTCACAGCAATCCTATGAGGTGCGGAATAAAATATTATCATCTCCATTTTACAGTTGAGGAAATTGAGGCAGAGAGAAGTTAAACAATTTGCCCAAAGAATCCAGTCTCATAACTCTAAATTACTACACCATACCAGGAAACATTCTTTATCTGCAAAGGGAAGTGATCCAAGCTACTATTTAATTTCCACTAGTGTTGGAGAGTCTTTAGGCACATGTTCGGGGTGCCTGATAAATAATCTAGGAAAAAGGGCAAGAACACAGTTAGAGAACTAAAGTGCAAGGTCAGGGGAGTGCCAGTTGTTAACCTGATTTGATGCTACTTGCCAAACTAATGATGAATATGTCATTTATGTTCTGCCTGTCTCAAGGCAATATTGGTCTCAGGACTCAGGACTACGTAAATCCTTTCAGTAGACATGAAGTGAGCCTAAATGTAGGTCCTTAACAGATACTAGGCCAAGAGGCCAAGGAGCTCATTAGGACTTTCCTTACTACTTTTCTCAAAAGTGGTGTAGGGGATGGAGACCACCATTCTGAGTATAAACTTTTCCAAACTTAGTTAGCTCTGTGGACAATAGACATGTATCTATGACCAGACTCAGAAAGTTCTACCTGCTTCAATATTTGTTTCTGTGATTCTTTGAAATTCTATATGTCTAGCATTTTAACTGTTTCCCCATCCAGAGCCTTCTATCTCCCCCCTTACCCCACTCAATGGCTTGGTACAGGTTTGCTTTTCCCTAAGCTGAGAATGTATTCCTCCTTGGATCCTTCTCTTCCATTAAGGATAGGTTTAGATGAGGCCTTTGCTGATTCCCTCAGTTTTTTGTGCTTCCTGCTTTTTGAAATGACCTTCAATTTATTCTATATTCCACTACTCTGTATTCATCCATTTAGTTCTCTATGACCCTGAGCAATTCATTCTCAGTGCCCCCAAGCAACTCTCTAAGAACATAAAATATAGAGCAGTTACCAGTCTTCATTTGTGGAAGAAATTTCTTCAGCAGGAATTCCTAACAAGGCATAAAATCAAGTCTAAATAAATACAAAATAAAAAATAAAATAAATATACATTACACCAACCACCCCCATAGAAGGTAATCTCCATTAGGGTAAGAACTATGCTTGGTATTTTTATGTCTTTGTATCCCAACAGGCTGGCACAGTTCCTGGCACTTAATAAATATTTGTTGAATTGATCTTCAATTCTCCCTTAACCTACTGCTAGACTTTTCACATATGAATAATCTATAAATTAGTATATCTGAGTATAAATGAGAATATAAATGAGTGACTTATAAATAAATGCTTAAATGCTCAGGAATACTACTATTCAAAGGAATCAGTTTTTTTAATAAACAAAGAATTCATTTTTAATCCAAATAATCACTCCTCCCTGATGCTTCTGTGTTGTAGGTTCAGGTTTTCAGTAACATATTTCCCTAATGTGAGGCCCACTTCACTAGAGACATGCCATGGAGAACCTGGGCAATAATTTGAAGATTCCCAGATATTAAACCAGTAGGGATGGGGACCTGGTCCATGATTTCATTGGTGTATGGAAGCTCCCAGTAAGAAACTTCTTTACTAATACAGGTCTTATAGTTTTAGAAAGTTATCTAGAACACTGAGAGGTTAAATGACTTGCCTGGAGTCACACAGTCAGAATCAAGACTCAAACCCAGGTTTTCTCGGTTGCAAGGCCAGCTCTCTATCCACTATGCCATGCTGACTCTTATACTTCGTATACAAATAGTCAGCATTAATTCCACCCCCTAAATGGAATCTTTGCTTTGGTTGTAAAGCTTTGGTTCCTCAAATTAATTTTAGAGTTGAGCTGCCAAAAGCCAGTTATTTCAGAAATAAATGTATACCTGTAGTAAAACAAATCTTCTTGCAATGACCATATGGAGTCTACCAACACTGCGTTCTGAAGAAGGAGATTACATAACTACACACTGTGGTATAGTAGAACTTGTTTACGCAACCCTATAAATAATAAAACTACCCCCAGATACAGTCTTAAGTGAGCTATGAAGGCTATTTGATTTCCTCCTATTCAGCTGGTAGTCTACCATCTGCTGTCCTGATAATACCACTAAAGGGAGCGTTAATGCTGCTAAAAGCCTCCTCCACATCCCATCCTTCTCTGTGTGTTTCTCAAACACAGCATATTGGGGGTGGGGGGAAGGCTTTGGTTTGGCCATTCTCATTTGAACTAAAAACAAAATCTGGGTCCTTTTGACTGGTTTTTATCTTTTTTTTTCTCTGTCATTGCCTACCTCCCCTCTTCCCATAGAATCTACCAGTCTTAAATTAAGCACAGGTCAGTCTAACCTTTTACCAGGCCAGCCCTATTTACAGGTAAGAGTAGCAGTACCCCATAAAATAGGATTTGATGGTCAGTAAAAGGCCCCTTCCTCTTAAAATATCCCTACTACCAGACTACATGGTCTTAAATTCCCATCATTAGAGTCCAGTTATTCCTTCCACATCACAACTTTCCCCTCCACAGTTTTATTGAACGGCACAAGAAATTAAATGGGTATTTTGGGGGAACTGTACAGGAGCTGCATATGGCACTTGAAGGCCAGCAGACAACACAGAAAAAATTGACAAACTCAGAAATGCATAAAATATATGCATAGTATTGTGTAATATCAACATATTTTATCTTTCAATACCATAATAATTCAGACTTCTTCTCTGGTACCAAAGGGCTAAAATATTTATACAGAATTTCTAGATTGCAGGAGTTCTGTGCCCCTAACCCTTACAATGTGGAAGGGAGAACTTTAATTTCTTGGGATCAAGAAACTGGGCAGAAACCATTGTCTCCAGGAGGGTTTGATAAGACTTGTGCAGAAAGTGGGAGTGTTCTGTAAATGTTTGTAATGTGAAAACAAAACATATCAATAAGTAGATTTCCAATAAAATATTAAAAAGAAAAGCACACACTACATAATGAATAGTCACAATTTCAGGTACAATAATTTCCTGTTCTATTATGTGTGTGAGTATTTTAATTTTATTTGGTGTTTGTTAAGTTCTAGATCAAAACAATAAATGATTTTTTAATATGAAAAGCACACATATAATGCTTCCCTCTCTCAACAAAGAAGTGGGAAACATTGTGAGCAGAATATTGCATACAACATCAGGCACAGTTTTTGTATCATTTTTTCTTAACTGTTTTTCTCTGTTATAAAGAAAGGCTAAATATAGTGAGACAATATATCCAAAAAAGACTATCATGTAAAAACAGCATCAATCAAATAGATTTTAAATCACACGTATAGGCATTATCCAGCCTATAGTTGTTACTCAGTTCCATAAAAATATGAGTTTAGGTTTAAAAAAAAATGCTACAGAGGGCCATTAGTTCCATAGCAACAAAGCTACAAATAGCAGACATTCCTGCATGGACAAAATTCAGATTGATATTAAAGTGACCTTCTCTCCAAAGAGGGAAGGAAACACCAGTGAACAAGATCTTTACATTCAGATCATTCAAACCAATAGTCACTGAGCATAACATTGAGTGAAGAGATACTCAGAAGAAGAGGGGGGAGGAATTCGGGTGAAGGAGGATTAAGGGAAGGCTCTGACAAGTCCTCAGCACTGTCCAGCCATCTGAGAGAAGCAGAGCAGAGGGAAGGAGTATCAAAAATGTGTTTGGGGGGGTGGGGGTGGTTTAAGTCCTGGATTCAAGGAAGACACTGGGCCTTTTCCCATTCAGACCCAGCAGCCCAACAGGGGCCTGACAAGTTTTTTTTTTTCTCTTAGGTACCCAAAGAAGATGCCAATGATCAAAGTCATAACTTACAAGAGACAGAAATGACTTTGTGTCAGGCTACCTACAATAGGGATGGGGTGCTTCCTCCTCTGGAGCAGGGAGAAGATGAGGCTCAGCTTTGAAGTACCAGAAAAGAAAAGCAGGAGTCAAAATGAATAAGAGGTGACAAAACAGAAAAGAGAGCTGAAGACAAAGCTCATTAACTTCACAATTTGACCTAGTCAGAAGTTGGATAGGAGACTTTCAAAAGAGAATTAGGAATTGTTTGTGAGCAAAAAAGTCAAGACTGTTACAAGAGAACTAATATCTTTATGGCAATAAAAAAATAATGGGAATACCAGACTGGTTATTGAGGCAAATGCAAACTATTTGATAAAACCTCCCATATAATTATGCTTATGGAAAACAAAAAATGTGGGTTGGGTTAAGTATTTTGGAAGATGGTTCAATAGCTGCTTCCAAAGAGTAATCATTAATGGTTTGCTCCCAACTTAGGAGTTCTCCAGGGGAGTGTCTCAGAATCCTAAGCATGCTCTTGTACTGCTTGATATTTTGATCACTAACTTAGATGAAATGATGTGCTTCTCAGATTTTTAGATGGCATAAACCTGAGAGGGACAGCTAACACACTGGATTACAGAAATGGGTTTCAAAAAGATCTTGACAGATTTTTGCTAGAATATTGGGGCAAATCTAATCAGATTAAATTTAATATGAATAAATGTAAAGTGTTTCATGGGTTTAGAAATGAATTTTATAATTATAAGATGAGGAAGGAACATCTAGACAGCAAGTTATCTGAAAAAAAAAAAACAACTTGGCCTTGAAAACTCAAGATGCATCAATAGAATGATATATCATCCAAGAAAGCTAATGCAAACCTAGATATCATTGAAAGAGGCCTAGTAGCCAGGAGCAAGGGTGTCATTGGCCCACTATTCTCAACTGGGAGGAGCCTGGGCAAAGATAAGATATAGTAGTTGTCTTCAAGTATTTGGAAGAAGGACTGTATATCCTGTCTTGTCTCAAAGGGCAAAACTTAGAATAGTGGCATGACTTTAAAAAGCTGTTCAAAGTACTAAAGAGTAGTGGGTAAGCCTTGAAAAACAGTGACCTGTTTGCTTAGTTTGCCTTGCTCCAGACCTCAGCTTGCCTCAGTTCCATGCTGAACACTGGTTTCCAAGTCTTGTTCCAGATCCAGCCTACTTTTGTGTCTAAACTCTATCTTACATGCTATTTTCCTAATCCCAGATCTTTATGCTATCTCTGTGCCTTGCTGCAGCCTATTCATCTATCCAAATTCTGCTCACCCTTCAAGGCCTGGCTGAAGCCCATTTCCTCCACAAGATTCCTCTCACCCCTCTCTGATCTTACTGTCTATGCCATGTATGTTGCAACTTAACCAAACATTTTTATTTATCATTCTCTAATTTTTATGTGTATATGTCTTACTTCCCCAACTGTCAAGCATATAATACCTAATCCCTTCCTTTGAAGAACTGGAAGTCTTGTTGGAGACTCAAAATTAACCTGTGTTAAGGAATTTGAGAGCATACTATTTCCACGCATATTGAACTAAATCTTATTCCCAGCACACCAGATATTCTACATTTATACAACGAAGGGACTTCCCGTGGTGATTTCCAATGACTCTTTCTATGATTCCTGGAATTCTAAGGACCCCAGCATTTTGTGATTCTAAGCTTAAATTAGTTTTCTCCATAAAGGCTATAGAAGGTTTTCAGTCTACAAAATCCTGTAGGCTTTTTTTGAAGAGGGGGACAAAACTGGAAAACTAACACAATTTGAGCTCCTGTTATCAGCTGAAGTAAGTGTAGTCATGTGCCGCTGTATGGCTTAGACTTTGAAGACCACACCTTAGAAGGCTCGAGCTGTTAATTCCCCACCTGCATCTCTCAGTGGAGCAGTGCCTGATGGATCATGCCCAAAGACAATCTGGTGCAGCAGCCTCTGTTATGAAAGAGAATATTAACTAAGGGACATTGGTGGCCAGCATCACCAGTCTGTTTCCAGCACACACCAGACTAACAGCATGCAAAACACATCAGGGGTGACATAGGGCCTCAAAGGAGATTTCTCATTTTACCTGAAGAGTATACAAGCCAAATTAGCAAAGAATATTGGCAAGTGGGTTCTGTTTTTCTCTCCTGATGCAAAAAAGAAAAAATATGATCTACAAGAACAAATGACAGCTGTGGGCTCAGAAGAACAGCTGTGGTGTGGGAGTACTGTGGACAGATTGCAAGAGTCTTGGTGTGTGGACACAAGGGAATAAAAGCAGGACAAAGGACTTGGCATTCCTTGTACTAAGCAAGAGAAAATAAAACAGTAGCAAAATCAGTGTGTTTTTTTTTCCTCAGAAATGAGGAGGAAGGAGGGGAAGTGGAGCAGCCTTGATCATAGAATCTTGGAACTGGAATGTACCTCAGAGCCTTTTAGTCCCTTCCTAAATCATCTCTACAACATCTCTGACAAGAAGTCATATACTCTCTGAAGAATTCTAATAACAGAATTCAGTATTTTCCAATGTGGGTCATTCCATTTGGGGCTATCTCAATTGCTAGGAAGTTTTTCTTCATTTTGAGTAAATGTCTGCGTCTCTGCTAACTTCCACCTAGTTCTGACCATTTGGGTCAAATGAGAATAAGTTCAATCCTTCTTTTACATGACAGTCCTTCAAAAATTTGAAGACAGTTATAATGTCCCTAAGTTATCTCTTCCCCAAGCCAGACACCATCTATAAAATCAAGGATTATAGTGCCAGAAGGGACCCAGAGGCTACCTAACCCAACCCCTTTTTTCTTATTATTGCTAGGGAAACCAAGGCCCATTAAGGCTAAGTGATTTGCCTAAAGTCACATTTTAGTAAGTAATTGAAGAAGCATTTGAACCCATCTTCCTAATTCCAATTATCCTAATTCCTAATTCCACTCTATCCACTGTGACATGTTGCCTTTGTGGGGAGTTGGAATAAATGAACTTTATGATACCTTCCAGCTCTAAATCTATGATCCTATGATAAGTCACAGCCACCAGGACTATAGCAACATTGAGGGATAAGGAGAGAGAAAAACCTGACCACAATAGCCAAGTTACTGCAAACCTCTCAGAGCTTTAGCTTCCATGATGCAATTAGCTTCCATGCCATCCCACATACTGCACTGTGAATCCCACAAAGAGCCAATCTAACCAAGGTACAACAGCACTGAAGGCAATGCAGAGCAGCGTGGATTCCTGCTCTTTTCCTAAATCACATGAAATGAAGTCACTGAAATCCATCTCTGTTGTGTAACCTCACTGCACTACGTTTGTGTCACATCCATTACTAACCCAAGGTGAAGCTTCTTCACCAATAAGACTGTCTCTTTACAAGATATGACTGTGAGATAGGACTGGTGTCAGCACCATGGCCAGGAGTATGAGAGAATCTGGGAAACAAGTCAGCACTACAGCAAGGAACAGCACTGAACAAGTAAGAACAGAAGAAAAAAGAATCTACACATTATGGCTATAATTTGTTTCCTCCTTTTGGTTCAAGACTATTGTAGTTTATGTTGTGGTTTTTAAATAAATGAGGCTATTTATCAACTTGACTAGCATGACAAAAAAAGAAAATGACAAACATTAACAGGGATGTGGAAAAATAAGTTGATGGAGTTGTGAACTTACCTAACCATTCTGGAGAGCAATATGGAGCTATTCCCAAAGGACTATAAATCTGTGCATAGACTTTGACCTAGTTATGCCACTACTAGATCTGTATCTCAAAAAGAATGAGGAAAAATTAAAAGGATTAACATGTACAAAAATATTATAGCAGTTCTTTTTGTGGTGACAAAGAATTGGAAATTGAGGGGGATGCTCATCAATTAGGGAATGACTAAACAAGTTGTAGTATATGATTGTAATGGAAAATTATTGTGCTATAAGAAATGAGGAGGAGAATCATTTCAGAAAAATCTGGGGAAACGTATATGAACTGGTATAAAGAGTGCAGAACTAAGAGAACATACACAATAATGGTGAAATTGGGATGGAAAGACTTCTGGGGGCAAAGCCAAGATGGCAGCGTAGAAGCAGCAGGGTCTTGCAGCTTCCACTCAGCCACCCTAAATACCCATGAAAATATGACTTTGGACAAATTCTAGGACTCTCAAACTCACAAAAATACAGAAAACACATCTCTCGAGGAAGGCAGCTCAGCAGCAGGGGATCATCGTGGCAGGATGCAAGCCGATGCAAGCCGACGCAAGCCGAGGCAAGCCCACGC
>JAQQSW010003604.1:0-14652 GCA_028646575.1 Pseudocheirus occidentalis | reverse complement strand
AGTTTTATTGCTGTTCTTACTCTGCTTACTTTTCCTCATGTCGGCCAGTCTATTAATTGCTTGGTTTTTTAGCTCTGTGGAACTCTGCTTCCTGGGGGGGCGGGGGGGAGCTCTGTTCCAAATCACTGGGGCCTTCACAGCTGCTGGAACTATTAGTAGGGTGCTGCAGCCCCCACCCCCTCAGCTTTGGCTCACTGAAAGCGCACCCCAGGACCACCACTCAAGACCACGATCCAGATCCAGGCCGTTCAACACAAGAGCCCTTGGCCCTGAGCCATTGCCTCAGCCCCCCTGCTATCTGCAGACTGGGTGCTCTGAAGCAGCCCAGTGGAGGCCGCTGCTGCTTTCAACCGTTCCTGCTGCCACAGCCTCCCGCTGCTTCCTTGCCCTGGCAGCAGTTTGGCCGGACCGGTCTTCTCCAAATTTAGCAAAATCCACTGACCTTTCTTTTAGCCTTTTTTTCTTCTGGCCTGATAAATGTGGTAACTGTGCCTCCAGCGCAGCCAATCTGCTCTTATAGACTCAGCTCTGCCCGACTGCCCTGGGGCCTGGCTGGCGGGGGTATTAGGGTGGGCCGGCCAGGACTCCCAGACTGCTGCGAAGAGCCCCACCTGCTGAGCTGCCTATAGCAATAGATGTGTTTTCTGTATTTTGGAGAGTTTTGGAGCTCAAAAGTTTGTTTAGAGTCCCATTTTATGGGTTTTTAGGGTGGTTATGTGGGAGCTGCGGAGTTTTGCTGCTTCTGTGCCGCCATCTTGGCTCCACCTCCCAGGAACAACAAATCCTACTCTTAGATTTGGAGGAATGTTTAAATGGAGATTAGCCTGGCTGTTGTCATAGATGAGACACAGAGACAAAAGCTCTGGTAGAGAATGAAGAGAGTGACAGGAGATGTAAAGGAATGGTATGTTCAAGAATGTGATAAGAGCAGAGAACTTGGGAGGGAGTGCCAGGCAGGTGATTGAGGAGGGTAGAACAGGACTCTTAGGAGTCGTTTCTCAGCCTCTGATCAAGGCCATGGCAGGTGAATGAAACTAGAGAGCATATGATATATATATATATATTTTTTAAATAATGTTTTATTCTTTCCCAATTACATATAAAGACAATTTAAACATTTATTTTTTTTAAGTATTGAATTCCAGATTTTCTCCCCCCTCCTCTAAGACAGTAAGAAATTTGATGTATGTTATACAGCACATGATAGTTTCGATTATGGAAAGAAATGGCCAAAATGTCATAAAAGGAGACTAAATAGTGAGAATTTGTGAAGATAAGCAGAGAAAAGGGTTAAACATAGAATTATAAACGTTTGAACACAAGAATCAGTTTTAAAAGAGTTGGGTATAAAGTTTATGAACCAGGAAAGAGTCTCTTACAGTATCTCTTTTTTCTAAGTTTGGTTTGGTATCACATGGCTAACAGAACATAATGCCTTTTCTACTGTTTTTGCTAAATCTCTTAATACTATATGTACAAATGAAACCAATAGATTAGAACTTATAGTGGTAGGTGGAGAGCTTCCAGTAAGGTGCTATCTCCTTTCCTAGCCAACAAAACAGAATCCTCAAGTGTTCTCCATCTGGAACGTGTCAGATTGCGCAGGGAATAAGGAGCCAGACTTGGAGTCAGGAAGAACAGAGTTAAAACCCAGCTTCAGGCCCTTAGTGGATCTCTGACCGTGGGCACATCACCTTATCTCCCTTAGCCTCAGTTTCCTCATCTGAAAAAACAGGGATAATAATAATACCTCCCACGGTGGTTGTGACGGTCAAATGAGATGACATGTATATAAATACTGGCTATTATAATATTCATATTATTATTGTCACCAACCATAAGCACAAAGGATAACTACTTAATGAGGGTGAAAAAGTAGCTAGGGACTGTTAACTAGAAAGTCAGCTTAGCCAGTATTCCTTTAGTCATAAAGCTAGATGTGTATGCCAGTGTGTCATGGGCAGAAATGTACAGTTTTGTCTTGTTTTTTAAATTTTGAAGACATGTTGGTGGAGGAATGGAAATTGGGAAGCAGGTCAGCATATCCTTCCTATCGCACTAACTTCCACATGTATATATATCTGTGCACCTTTTACTCTGTGTAAGGCAAGGCACGGTACTAGGCACCACTGAAAAGTGACCCAGCCTCTGCTCTCAAGGAGATTATACTCTGAGGATGGGGGTGGGGATGGGGGTGGCTTTTAGGTTTGTTTGGCAGGAACAGACTGAATGCAGATGATATGAAATAAGGCTGGAGCCCCATTGTGGAGGGCCTTCCTCAGCTGCTAAAGAGTTTGACCCTAGAAGTATTGGGGAGGCCCTGGAGACCTTGAGCAGGGGAGAGACGCAGTCAGATTTGTGCTTTGGATTACTTTGACTCCAAGCTAGGAAGCCCACTAACAGATGACATTATTAGTGTGTTTCAGTAACCAAGATCCTGGTTATACCCTCGTTTGTGCCTCCCCTGCTCCATCTCATGGCCGTACTGTGCCTCAGTGGAGAAATTCACGAGTTACTGTGACTGAAAGCCATATCATGTTTGGTGACCAGCCTTCTGGCAGGAAACAAGTCCTTCTGACCTCAGGGGGAGCAACCTTTGTCTTTCCAGAAATCCAGTCATTTCCAAGCAGGCTCTTTCTGGCTTGGGAGAGCCTGCCACAGACTGCACCTTCACAGAATCTTAGAATCAGAAAGGGCTTCAGAGGCAGCTTCAGCCAGTCTGGGTCCAAACAGGAATCACTCTCCTTTATAATGTGTTCAACTTGGGGTTGTGAAAATTTTGTCTAAAGACCTTCAATGAGAAGGAACTCATTGGAGGCAGCCTCTTCCATTCTTATATCATTCTGATTGTTGTTGTGTTGTGTTGGGTTGTTTGTTGTTTTTTAATAAAGAGCCTGCATTTGTTTCTGAGGAGCTTTTTGCCTATTACTTCTGACTCTTGCCTCTGGTGCCTGGCAAAACAAGCTTATTTTCCTACTCTATGTGACCTTTTCAGCTATGTCTTGTCCCAATCCCTCTTTTTCCCATCTCAGATGAAATAGGATCCATTTCTTCAGTTGATTCTCATTTGACAAGACCTTGAGACCCTTCAGTTCCTGGTTGCCCTCCTAGAGAGTTCTTCCAGTTTATCCATTTGGACCCCACACCTGCCATCACTACGAGTCACTGATACACCATGGTGAAGCCTCCAGGAAGAGCTTTGTTTGGAGAAAGCACATTTTTAGTTTAGAATTGGAAAGATCTGTCATGTATAACCTGATCTCTTTTATATTAAATTTAATTCAGACATTTGACAGAATAATTAAGTTGACTTTGTGATTACTAACAGGTCACTTAACCTCCTGGCCTTAGGTCCCTCTATAAAATCTAAATAAAAACACCTCTAATACCTGCCAGTACAGAGGAGTATTCTAACTGTTACATGGGGTCATGTATGGAAAGCCTGTTGGCCCTCCTAAATTCAAACATAAATGCTGCTACTGCCAGCTTTTGAGAAACAGGAAAAAAGAAAAACTTGAGCAGTAGAAGCCATCATTCTTAGTGAAACAGAGGAAGCTGTTTTACTTTTTTTTTTATTTTGCCATGCTGCTATTGGAAAGTTTTTCTTTCTGGAAATAGAACCAAGGAGGGAAGAAGGAAAAAACAACAACCCTGTTAAGTCTTAACAAATAGAAATTTTGCCATTGAAATAATCTCTCACGTTTTTTGAGTCTCACTGTCATCAGTGACTACTTCTTCTGATGTTTTGTTGTATTATGGACTTCTGAAAATTCATAAATTGAGACAAGCCTCTCTGCTCTTACGTGTTAATTTTCTCCATGATTACATGTTTCCAAAAAAAAGTAGAAGAACACTGAGACAGTTAGGTGACACAGTTCATAGATTGCTAGCCCGGAGTCAAGAAAATCCTAATTCAAATTCTGTCCCAGTTACATAATGGCTGTGTGACCCTGGTCAAGTCACTTAACCTTTGTTTGCCTCAGTTTCCTCATCTGTAAAATGGCAATAATAACAGTACTTACCTCACAGGGTTGTTGTGAAGATCAGAAAAGAGGATAATCCATAAAGTGCTTAGTTCAGTGGCTGATACATAGTAGGTGTTATATAAATGCTTGTTATTATTCTCACTATTACAGTGAAATCAGAACCTGGGTTTGGATCCTGCCTCTGCTTCTTTGTAACAGCAGGCAAGTTACTTTGAGCTGCCTTAGTCTCTATGGCTTCATTTGCCCAGTGAGAGATTAGACTAGATCATCTCTAAAATCTCTTCTGCTTCTAAACCTGTGATTTTTCTACATGTTGCTGGAAGAAACTAAAACAGATGAGGAATAAGCAAGAGTTACAGGACATTGATAAGCCATGTTGCAAAAGGAATCAGTCTCTCAGCAGGCATCCTGTTAGCCATGCACCTGCTGGCCCTTGTATGGGGACTAGATATATCTGTAGGTCTTTTAAAGCAAAGTTAATTATTCCATATTATATATAATATTTATTGTGCATTATATATATATAATATATATTATGTAAAATATGTATTATATAGCTATATAGTATGTATAAATCAATTTTTTCATACCCTTAAAGATGGTACTCTTGGGGCAGCTTGGTGGCACAGTGACTAGAACACCAGCCCTAGAGTCAGAAGGACCTAAGTTCAAATCCAGCCTAAGACACTTAACACTTACTAGCCAGGTGACCTTGGGCAAGTCACTTGCCCTGCCTTCCCCTCCTCTAAAAAGAAAAAAAAAAGGTGGTACTCCTGATTGGAAGCTGTTTCTGGAGCCCAGAGCTATTGATTGTTTTGTCAACTCTGGTTTATAGTCATCTCATCACTTTGAGCATGTAAAGAGCCATGCCATTTCTTTCCCCCCCCCCCATTTATTTATTTTTAGTTTTCAACATTCATTTCCACAAGATTTTGAGTTATGAATTTTTCTCCACATCTTTCCCCTACCTCTCATCCCAAAATAGCCTACTGAATACCCCATCCCCCAGTCTGTTTTCTCTTATATCCTCCCTTATCCCCCCCCCCCCAACTTTATTTTAAACATTTGTTTTTAAAACTTTGAGTTCAAGATTTTTTCCCTTCTTCCCTCCTCACCCACTCCTGCTAGGAAGGTAAACAATTCAGTATAAGCTGTACATGTGTAGTTACTTAAAACATTTCTATAGTAGTTATATTGTGAAAGAATAACTATAATTCCCTCCATCCTATCCTGCCCCCCCCACTTATCCTGTTTTCTCCTTTGACCCTATCCCTTTTCAAAAATGTTTGCTTCTAACTCTCCTCTCACCCAGTCTGCACTCCATTCTATCATCCTCCCTCTTATACCCTTTTCCCTGTTTTCCTGTAGGGTAAGATACCCAATTGAGTGTGTATGTTACTCCCTCCTTAAGCCAAATTCAGTGAGAGTAAGGTTGATCCATTCCCTTTCATCTGCTCTTTCCCTCCTTTGTAACAGTTTTCTCTTGCCTCTTTTATATGAGATAAAGTACCCTAATCTATCTCTCCCTTTCTCCTTTTCCCAGTATATTCCTCTTTTACCTCTTAATTTTATTTTTTTGGATATCATCCCTTCCTATTCAACTCATCATGTGTCCTCTGCCTATGTATGCATGTATAGACATATGCACATACTGTCATGTATTTATACACACATACACCCTCCTATACATACATATATATGTATACATATATATTCCCTTCAACCATCCTCATACTGAGAAAAGTCTTATGAGTTACAGTCATTATTTTTCCATGTTGGAATGTAAATAGTTCAACTTTAATAAATTCCTTATGATTTCTTTTTCCTGTTTGCTTTCTCATGCTTCTCTTGCTTCTTGTATTTGAAAGTCAGATTTTCTGTTCAGCTCTGGTTTTTTTTATCAAGTATGCTTGAAAATCCTCTGTTTCATTGAATAACCATATTCTCCTCTGAAGTGTTATACTTGGTTTTACTGGGTAGGTGATTCTTGGTTTTAATCCCAGCTCCTTTGACCTCCAGAATATCATATTCTAAGCCCCTCGATTCCTTAATGTAGAAGTTGCTAGGTCTTGTGTTATCCTGATTATGTTTCCACAATACTTAAATTGTTTCTTCCTCATTGCTTGCAGTATTTTCTCCTTGACCTGGGAATTCTGAAATTTGGCTATAATACTCCTAGGAGTTTTATTTTTGGCATCTTTTTCAAGAGGCAATTGGTGAATTCTTTCAATTTCTGTTTTGCCCTCTGGTTCTAGAATATCAGGGCAATTTTCCTTGAGAATTTCTTGAAAGATGTTGTCTAGGCTCTTTTTATGATCATGGCTTTCAGGTAGTCCAATAATTTTTAAATTATTATGCCTTTAGTGAGAGATTTGTTTTTTTCTCTGTCACTTTCTGGGTTCTGCTGCACTAAAATTTGTTTAGAGTTATTTTTTTTACGTGTATTGGAGGAGGTGGAAGCCAGAGCCATGGGGAAGTTCTTTTTCTACTCTGCCATCTTGGCTCCACCCCAACCATGCCATTTCTGAGTGCTGTTATGATCCAAATTGTATTTCAGTTTTCCCTTAAAGTACATTTTTCATTCATTTTTTGCTTAAGGTTTTTCCTTAGGGTGGTAGGTGGCACAGGGCTGGGCCTGAAGTCGGGAAGGCTTATCTTCCTGAGTTTCAGTCTGGCCTCAAACACTTAGTAGCTGTGTGATCCTGGGCAAGTCATTTAACCCTGTTTGCCTCAGTTTCCTTATTTGTAAAATGAGTTGGGGAAGGAAAGGCAAACCACTCCAGTGTCTGTGAGAAGAAAACCCCAGATGGGGTAACAGAGAGTTGGACATGACTGAAAATGACTGAACAACAACGAAAGGTTTTCCGGCTTAAATTCATTATACAAAAGGTTCTTGAGAAGTTCACAGGTTTCTACAAATCAGACATATTTGGTCCTGGAAAAGTATTTTGCCCAAGCTTTGTTTCCGTGCTAGTCCCCTGATTGCTGTGGGCTCTTTGTGGAAAGCTAACTGGCTCATTTCCTCTTCCAGATTCCCAGAGTTTGATGATGAAGTCAGATGCATATCTGGGGCTGTGTAGATTGTTCTCATAAATGCCTCTTGGCTGCCACCCTCTCCCTGTGAATCTAATAGTCTCTGTGAAAGAATGCTCAACTTGTAGTCCAGAGACCTCATTTTCTTTCTGCCAGGGTGACCTTGGTAAATAATTTAATCTTTCTGTGCATGTTCTCTCATCTGTAAAATGAGATGATTGCTAAGGACCCTTCCAGATCTAAACTCCTATATTCCTATAAGCTTGAAAAAGACTTAACTATCCCCACTGAGCTTTACTGAAGGGTTAATATCACTATCATACTGTCTTTTACTTTACTTTTTTAAGACAAAAGTTATATATAAATGTATTTTTTATTACTATAATTTATGATGTATGTATATTATATAAATATAATAAATAATATTGCATATAGCAATATAATAAATGTGTGTATAGAAATATATCTTGCATTATAATATATTTATATATTTATTATATATTATGAATATATATGATTATAACATGATTGTATTATTATGTTCATTTGTGTTAATTATGTTAATTTATTATGTTAATTAATTAACTCCTAACAGTTGGACAGTCTAGCAGGTATCCACTTCTAAACCCCAGATTCTGTAGGGTTTTTTTTGTTTTGTTTTGAGGGCAGGAGATGTAGACCTTGATAAATCTCCTTCAGGGTTTAGAAGTGGATACCTGTTAGATTGTTTGTCCAACTGTTAGGAGTTAATTAATTATGTTAATTTATTAACATAAATATTATTTATGTTAATATAATCATATTATTATGTTAATATTATTATTTGATCATATGTTTTTATATATTATGATTATATATGAATATATATCATATAATATATGAATATAAGAAATACATTTATATATTATAAATATTATAAAAATATATGTAATATATTTTTACTCAACTTTATTGACCTCTTTGCTCAAACTGAGCTTTAGATCTTTCAGGATAATAGATCAACTTCATGATCATTCAAAGCCTTCTGTGATACGGGCCTAGCCTTATTTTCTGCTATTTCCCTTCTCATATTCTAAGCTTGCTGTTCCTGACTTTGTCTTCTATACTCTGTTTGCACTATTCTTCTATGAGTTAACATTGTGTTTGCCACATCTCCTCCCCCTCTTCGAGCCTCTTGTCCCCCCAATCTCTTCTTGTCCAAATCCTTCATGTCCTTCAAGGCCCAACTCAAAAGATATTTCTTTCATGAACTCTTCCTGGGACTTACCAGCATGAAGTATCATGTTGGTTGAACATAAGCCACTGTTTTCACAGACCGTAGCTTGTGTGAAGACTTGAGTGCACCCTATAATGACTATCTTAGGGAGAAAAGCCATGATTTAAGGTGAGATGCCTGGGACCAAGCGGAGCTTTTGTGGAATAAAATTAGCTTGATAAAAAGATTCACCAGTCTTTCTTGACAGGTGGCATTAGTGACATTGTGAGAGAGGACTAGAAATTGACATTTTCTTTTTAGATTGTAAAAATATGGGTGATGATACCAGGGGAGAAAATTTCTAGCATTTGACTCGAATTTCACAACAGTGGTCATTAACTGTGTTGGAGCAGCAAGCAGGAAAGCAGGCAGGAGACAGAGTGTTAAAGAAGAGCATGTTTAGTTGGAAAACAGAAGAAAAAATTCAGAACGTCATTGGACAATATTTCAGGAGCCTAGCTAGGATAAATAATGAGGTTTATTAGTGTGTACTTTTCTTTATAAAACTAAGACAAAAAATCCTATTCCAGTCAGCTGACTTTGGCATTCAAATCAAAGTCTTAGACATCACAACAAAGTGAGAAGTGCTTCCAGATGCATTTAAAGAAAACTTTGGGGGATGCTAAAGATGTATGCAGAGTAGTCTCTTTCTTAGTTGGATGTCTTTAGCTCAGCAATTTCAAGAGAAATGGCTAGAATACTGACATCTCCTTAGTCTTAGGGGAAACAAATATAACTATGATGTTAAAAATGAAAAGTGACCATGGAAAATCTGTATTCTTTAGTATGCCAACCATGGAAAAGAAAGCAGTGAAATCCATCCTCATGTAGGCTGTGGAAAATGGAAAGAACAAAAATTGCCCCTTATAACAATGTTAAGTACCAATAGCTGTATGGTCTACCAAGATGAAAATACTTCTAAAAAACTAATCTCAGAAAGAGCAGTTAAGTGTGCCAAGACAAAGGCTATATGATGAAGGATTTCATGGTCATTTGGTTATTGGTCACTAGAGTAAAAGACTTAGGGCCATTCTAAAAGGATTATGCCAGCATTAGACTCACTTAGAGGACATTGAACCCTCATCATTAAAAATATGTTTGGGTCCTCAAATTCAAAGCTGATGACTATTCCTGGTGGAATGGTGTCTCAGTGACCAGTCCTTAGGGTGGTCACACCTTAGCCAATCAAGGACAACGCAAAAGTCCATGTTCAGACTGGCTTTATCAGTTAGGAATCGTGTTTTTCCAGGTAGAAAAATATAAGAAGCTGTTAGTTTGTCTAAGAGTGGTTAATAGAACCTCATTCGCTCATCCTTGACCTCTGAAAATGTTACCCTTCAAATGTAATGGCTGGTAGGAAAGATGTCCCTATAGAAACATTGGGAAATAGTCCATCGTGATTCGGCTGGTCACAGCTGCACCTGCCAGGTTTCGCTGGTGGACCACAGGATATCAGAAATCCTCTGTGGGAGCTGTGGTGCATCTGTGCCACGGGCTCACAGCCAACCAGGCTGTGATTGACAGCTGATCAAATGGGGCTGGAGGTGGAGGGTTGGGGGGGGGTTGGACAAGTTGATTTTAGGAATGTTAGTCTTCCAAGAGAACAGCCTTGTTCCCCCCCTCCCCAGGTACACACTGGTTCAGTATCTCAGCCTAAGTTAAGTTTGGGGCTCCTGGATGGTTCCTGTTGCCTGTACCTAAGGGCACAGCCATGTAGCAGTAAAACACTTGGAGGTCTAGACAGCAGAGACCGTACTTGGATCACTTCCTGGTCTTCAGGTGAGCTGCTGAGGCATGAAGTTAGTAAGTTTCCAGGCATATTCCAGACCCCTTGTGGCATGAGCCCCAGGAGCCACCTCCTGCTGCTCTTCTCTGACATACTTTCCTGGTAACACATCCTTGGAGGGTGGGCCGAAGGTGTGACTTGTTTTGGAAGGAAGATGTGCCCAGTGAGCCTGAGCAAATAGCCTGCCATCTACACAAGTCACCAGCCCTGAATGAGATTTATCAAGGTCTACATCCCCCGCCCTCAAAACAAAAAAAAAAAAAACCAAAAAACTAGAGAATCTGGAATTTAGAATTGGATACCTGTTAGACTGTTTGTCCAACTGTTAGGAGTTAGGGTAGAGATGGAGGTGCCTTGTGTGGGGCTTCTAGAAACCTGAGTTACCCAGCCTTGCAAGGAGAACAGCAAGGTATCCCTGGTCAGGCCCTGGTCTGGGAGAAGGGAGAGAGCTTCCCATGGAGCAGTAAACAAACTTCCCCTTTCATGAACAACTGTGCATTCCAGGAAAGGCCCTGTGGCCTAATGCTTAGACCTGCTGCTCACATTGTGCTTTTGTTCCTCACACAAAAATATAAAAAACAAAAAAGAAAAGGAAAAAAATACAGAAAAAAAATGTTGGGAAAAAGAGGACAATGAAAATGACACAGTGACATTAATTTTCATTGAAAGGAAAGTAAACACATTTTATAGAAGTTTTAATACAGTAAATTTGTATCATTATTTTTCATTATATATATTTTTTCCTTTCAAAGGAAAGGTCACTCTTTAGGGATTCAGCCTTCATTCAGAAGGAGCCTAGATCTGGACTGATACAGCTGTCTCTCCTTCCTTTAAATCGTGTCTCATCATAGCATTTGGTGCTGTTGTTGTGTACATGTTTTTATCTTTTCTATTGGACTATATTCTCCTTGGGCAGACTGCCTTATTCATTTTTGTATATACTGTAGCACTTAGCACTTTGGTAAACATTTGTAAAAGTGAATAAGTGGTGTCATTGAAAAGCAGCATTGGGCCATGTTATGTACATATGGTTTCAGTGATAAATGAATGTTAAATTATTGACACATATCACCTTTTTCTTCAGTAAAAGCTAGGTGCCAGGCAGAGGATTCTTACAAGTCCTACAGACTTGGAGAAGAATCTTGTGGCCATGATCATAATTCAGCATCTGAATTCTGTGGGCCACCACCCCCTTAGTACACATTGGTGCTCTTCCCCAGATTGTTCAGTTTCTCATTTCACAGTCCTCAGTATATCTGTGATAGGACTGGATTCATAAAACAAGCTGCAGAAAAGCTCCTTGGTGCTTGAGATGCAGAACCAATCTGACCTTTGCATTGTGGACCTTGTCCCACATTAGCTTGCTTGCTGCTCCTGTCAGAAGCCATCTTATCCTCATGGCACACACAGTTACCAGCACATCCTTCTCTGGAATTTGATGAGCTCTTGGTGATGAATAAAGAAAGTTTTCCTTCCTCTTACAGCTAGCAATGAATATCCTGAACAGTGGACGATTTACCATGGGAAGTTTAGTTGCTGGGATGCTCAAGAAGTTGATTGGTAAGTCAGGCAATCATTCAAGTAAAGAACTTGTGAATCTTTGTCCCACTGGCACACTGAGTCCTTGGTCCCAGAAGAAAGAGGACTTAGCCATTTGGAGGTGACTGTTGAAAGAAATAACCTGGAAAAGGAAGAATATTTCAGATGTGGTTTTTTATTGTTTCTTTTCCTCTAGTGTGACTGAGCTTGAAAAACATACTTGTTCTTCAAAGTAGCAAATCTTTCATTATGTTTCCTTGGGAAAACAGAAAGAATGTGTGTAGAGGAGGGAGGTGTGTGCGGGCCCCCACTTCACCCCGCCCCATGGATTTTGTTGTTGTCAGTTATTTCAGTTGTGTCGGACTCTTTGTGACCCCAGTAGAGGTTTTCTTGACAAGACTACAATTGACCGATCCACAAAGTGATTGCTGAAGTAGCGGAGCTCTCGTGAGGGCTAGTGTGTGTGCCTGCTGATGTTTGCAGAATGCCTGGGACAGCAATTTGGCCCCGCTGGGGCTAAACACGAAAGACAGTGTTTTTCTTTTCTTAAAATTTTTCAAGATGTATATGTTAGAGGCTTCTTTCAATCTTACTTCTTGGCCTATACTGTAACTGAGCAATTTTCCCCTTTCTGAGAAGATAGAGATGGATTTATCCCCTGTCACTCCTGCTAATACATTTGAAAGCTCATGAACATGACTTTAGGAAATCATCCTTCTTAATGTCTGCTTTCTTTTCTTAAGGAATGACAGCAGAATATGCCTGTACAAGGAAACAGTTCAACAGACCTCTAAGTGAATTTGGATTAATTGAGGTAATTAAGAAACTGAAAGCTCTCCTTGCTTATTTCAAAGGCATCTTCAGTCGGGGCCAGTGTGTGCTTGAAAAGTAGAGAATTTTTCTCCATTGTAATGGTGACTGCTTGTGGTGATTTAGAAAATAGAAATAAAGTTATTTTATTTCATGTAAATATCCTTATTTAAGCCTCTAATCTCTTTTGGGATGCAGCTGCTTGCCCTCCCGAACTGTCATTATTACAGATGAACAGTTCCAGAACCTGATATAACTTGGTCTTTGTGTTTCTTCTTATTAACTTCAGGAAAAGTTTGCGCTATTGGCCAAGAAAACATATGTGATGGAGAGTATGACCTACCTCACTGCTGGGATGATGGACAGTCCAGGTTTTCCTGATTGCTCTCTGGAGGCAGCCATGGTGAAGGTGACTGGGGAAAGTGGGGAAGCTATGGTTTTTGAGAGGCTGAAAGATAACAACTCCCACAATGTGAAGAGACATTACAGGTCCTAGGTGTTGCCAAGAGAGGTGCAGGGATTGCCCACCGTTACATGGTTTACTTGTTGTAGATAAGTTTTTAATACCATTTATTTTTCATCCCACCATAGGCCATCCCAATCCACTCTATTGGTCACAGCTTTTCTACCCTCATTTTTTTAATGCTTCCAATCATTTATGGAATGCCTATGGAATGTTCAGTATTCCCGGGATACTGGACCTGGTTCTTGGTTTCAAGAAACTTAGAGGCTGGTTGGAGTCACGAGACTAATACACAGGAGATAACATTGAACCATAGTAGAACATTTTATGATCAAATGATACAGAGAACGGGGGAATTCCAAGCTCATAAAATATAAAGGGAGGACTCTCATAGGGAATACTCCATGAGAGAGGTAAAATTTCCATTTTTCATCTAACAGCATCCTTTGCTTCATCTAGACCCTGCTGTTAGTACCTAGTGACACATATATGCAGCAAGGCCATGATAACAACTTTGTCATTTGTTGTAGGTGTTCAGCTCCGAAGCAGCCTGGACTTGTGTGAGTGAAGCCCTACAGATCGTTGGAGGCCTGGGATACATGAAAGATTATCCCTATGAGCGCTATCTCCGGGACTCCCGAATTCTGCTGATTTTTGAGGTATGTTTTGAGTTTCATACTTGTCACCATCACTGTTTTCTTATGATTGGAGTGGAATATGTGTCCTGGAAATCTGTATTTCCTTTCCTACCTAGTGGAAAGTCAGAGAGGACTTACCTTGTGTTTATAATTTTAGCCTCCTGAATGGTATACAATATGGTTCTTCTGGTAACTTGGCTTTGAGTTTTGATTGGTCCAGGCCAGGTGGTTCAGATGCTTGGAGAACAATGTGGATAAGCTTAAAGGCATAGATTTTGTTCCCTGGTCATGGAGGACACTCAGTGTGGCTAGATGTCTCTATACCAGCAAAATAATGCCATTTGTCAGAATGGGAGATGGAGAGTTTAGATGGCTCAGAATAAATCCAGGCCCACCCTTAGAAGCACAATGCAAAGTTCATGTCTTATCATAAGGTTTTGTGAACAGAACAGCTTGATTTTAAAAACTCATAGCTCATGGTTATGTAGTGCTTTAAAGTTACAGAATACTTTATGCTTACCCATCTTCTTGAGCCTCACAACATCTCTATAATAGAAGTGTCGTTCCTCCATTGCCAATGAGATGGAGGTTGGATGACCTGCCCAAGGTCAGGACTAGGATCCAGAGCTTTTTGACTGTAAGACCTACGTTCTATTCCACTGTCTCCCTTTACTTAAAGCAGAGGGTAAATACTGCTTTTTCCCATCTTGAATATTTACTCATGGAGTATGGTAAAGCACCTGTATCTCATCAAATTTAAGATTTCACCACTTTGAAAAAGAAGCCTCAGTGCTAGAAAGTGAGAAAGATGGAGGGAGGGAGGGTCACTGAGGAACAAACTAGAATATGAGGATGAGACTCTAGACAGTTGTGCAATCAAGAAGCTAGGGGGTTAACCCAGAGAATACTGGGGACTGGGGAATACAATACCAGTGAGGTTAGCCAGTTCTGGACCCAGAATCGGGGCTCTCCATTTTTCTTGTTTTATTAGGATGGATATTTTTGTTTGATCAGATGTGAAGTAGATCCTAGTAACCTAGTGTTAAGTATAGAACTCTGTCCATTGGTGAGAAGGTGTGAATTTCCCTGTGACTTGGAAGAATGCTATTGGCTGAGACACTCCCCTGAACCATGTTGACTTG